>WYDF02292553.1:0-16174 GCA_009867245.2 Adranes taylori | reverse complement strand
GAGCGGTGTTTTTGCCGGATTTTAGGGTTTCGAAGACCTCATCTGCGGAAACAGGAAAGAGGATGTCGTCAGTTTCTTATTATTAGTATAAATTTAAATAGTGCTTGAAAAGCTAAAAAGACCCTACTCAAAATCATCAGAATGATTAGACGTAATATTTTTTTTCGTATGTATATTTACACATAATTAGTGAAGATAAGCCGGACACTTGCCACAAGTATGAGTTGTATGATTGCTGGTTCACTTATTTATGTCTCAACTACAAATGTAGCACAGATCCACACCTTGTCCTTGAATAATTTCAGGGAATGTAATTTCGGGCGCATCCCTATAAATTATTTAATGCATCGCGTGAACCGTATTGAATCCTAATCAATGAGTTTTAATTTTTCCTCTAATACTGCTGTAAATAATTTGGGGGATGTAGTTTCACTTGTAGATATTTTGAATTAATGGCCAAAAACGCATTGGCCTATGAACAAGCTGTTTATGCCGATATTTTATTACAGGATTCGCGAGAAGTTCTGTTACCGATTGGAAACGCCATACCTTATATATTTTTTGAAAGTTTTATTTCAAATTCACACAAAGTATTTAAAATAGAATGTAATCAATGAATTTTTGCTCATTTTTTGATGTGGTTTCCTTTTACTTTAATTATTTCCTTTTACTTTGAATCTGTACCCATTCACGTCCACACTCTTTTAGTGGACAGTGGCCTCTAATATACTCCAAACGGAGAAATCTATTGCATTCGCATCGGGTGAAGTCGCGAACCATTGTTTCTCGGAAATGAAGTGTGTAACAATTTGTTTTTTGTAAAAACCCTTGGTTCACTTAGGTCCGATAAGCCGATGCTGAGTCTTTTTTGGATTCTAAACGGCTCCAAATCGTATTGTTTACGCACCTATACATCTTGTAACACCTTTTTTTGACACTCAGTTGCTTTTACCATGACGCCACTGTCGACGAAAACAAGTGGAGAGCAATACTTGTGGGGGGGGGGGGGGGCTGCGACCCATATCATGACCTTTGCAGGGTTTTGCGATCTGATCTCCACATGAATGGTCACATTATCGCTTGAAACTTTAACTAAACGCGATCGTTTTGTTTGCTTATTATTTGCTGAATGGTGAAAGTTTTTTCGTCCGAGAAAATGATGTTTGGAAATTCGCCACGTTTGTGCAAGCGCACCAGGTCCTTTGCTATTTCTAGCCGCTGCTTATGCTCCCGTTTGTCAAGATGGTGGACTTTTGCATCTTTTATGGCTTCCATTGAAGTTAATTTTTCGTGGATTTCGGGTTTTGTGGATCCAATGCTACGTGGATTTCGTTCAATTTGGCTCCTCACTTTTCGCACAATTTTTTGCTTGTTGGTGACTTTTTTCGACCGCATCGGTGAGACGATCTGCAAAGCTACAGGTATCGTTGTAACGCGAATAAGCTTCAATACACACACATTTTGTTCACTTCCAAATGTTGTAGTTCAGCGATTTGAAGTTTTGACAACAGAACATTCCGCGGACCCTATAGATTTGATGGCCTTGTCATAATCTATAAACAGAAGACTTAATTTTAGGACACATTTATGTATAAATTAATAATCTGTTAGTTTTATTACATGTCGTTTTTGGATCAATGTTTATGAATAAAATTATCAGTCTACAGAGATAATTTTTTTAAACCTACGTAAATGTCATGAGTATGCGACAGTATTTCGTTACACGCTTTATCAGCTGATAAGACCTCATTCGAAATGATCTAGTCAAGAGTTTAGATATCACATATCAATCATTGAGTTATATAATAATATTGGTGTAAAAAAATTGATGAGGAAGTAATGTACATCATTTTATTTTCCAACTATTAATATATTAATTTTTGTGATTTTAAATATGTGATTCTTTAATAAAAGACGATATAATTGCTCTATCATTTTTCATCCTTGGAATGGCTGAAACTACTCATTATCGTATTTAATTGCGAGTGATTTCAGTCTTTGCAAAGGATTAAAAATAAATGCCCTGGTTAAGTGCAATCGTAACTATGTGCTGTTAAATATTATAATAATATATAGTTAATTATTTTTGAGTAAGAAGGCAAGTAAGTTATTGTACTCGCTAAACAATCTTATATACCTCGCCACAAAAATAAATGGTTTTGCATCATTAGGCTTCAATAACTGTCTTACAGTGATTTCATTATTCAACGTAATTAAAATCCAAGTGCTGCATTACTTAAAGCATATAACACGGTTTTAATAATTAATGTGTTTGACGATGTACCACCAAGAATACTATCATGACAATTTTTAAATCATTCAAATGTCTTAGAAAAGCGGATGGTTCAAGATGTATGGCGTCATTTCACCGCTTAATATAAGGGATCATCAGCATCTTCTTTACGAGAAGCATCACTGTCGTATCCAACGACTCAACTCTCTCGACCACCACCGGCTGCTTGCTAGAAATGCAGGCGGTGGTGGTCCAGAGAGTTAAGTCGTTTGATACGACAGTGATGCTCAGCGTAAAGAAGATGCTGATGATCCCTTATAGTAAGCGATGAAATGGCGCCATTCATCTTGAACCATCTGCTTTTTTAAGACATTTGTTTGATTTACAAATTGTGATGATAGTTTCCTTGGTGGTATAACGTCCTACACATTAATTGAAATTATATTCGTTTATATTTCTAGTATTTAAACAATATGAAAATCCAATAAACTAATCAAATCACAAAACAAACGTATCGCAAAAAAGGTAGTTAACGTCGCTCATGCACATAATACCTATACATTAAATAAAATCTAAAAGTGAATTAAAACACAGATAAAGTATAGCATACATATAATACTACTATAAGGAATTTATTACAAATTTATGATAAAATTTATATAAAATACGCAATATATGTGGCCTTGGTTGTATTAACGACAATATTATAATACAAAAATAAAAAAGACCGTGTAATGTTCACATAGCTTATCTATACTCGATAAGTGCGGGTTATATCATTCAAATAATATACATTATGAATGATTTAAAATATTATTTATTTATACAGGGCGTATTCAAATGTTATTCATTCCAGATCAAAAATATCACAAATTTTCAAGTCGTAAGCTATTGGCAGTAGGTAAAGAGGCATTTACCGATTTAAAATTTTAATCTTACCGCTCCAGCACAGCCTAGTTGGTAAAATATAAGATTTGTATTAAAATGCATGGAACAATTAATAAAATAAAAAGTGGTGAGAAATATACATGTTTAAAAGTAGGCCAAGTATATATTTGATAAAAATTTTAGAAGGCCCCAATATTAAAAAAAAAAAAATTTTATGTTAATATAAAGAATGACAGCCTATGGTGATAGAATATATTTGAATTTAAATAGTCATTCAAAACCTTGATTTTCACTTTCGTTCGCGTATCGTAAATCTAGAAATGAAAAATTTATTAGACAGTACATAAATATTTATCGTTTTTTTATTCATTCTGCTGTTAGGTTGAAGACACGAATATCAAATATTTGAGAGACTTTAGCATGATTCCATATAAATGGAATGTCATTTAATACCTATAACCTGCTTAAGAGGTTGTGAGAATATAATTATGCTAATTTAAATTTAATACTTGTTATGTAATTGTTTAATACATAATATGTGTTTTAACATTTTTATTTATTTTTTGTTTTGTACATGACATTAAATTGTTATAAATTTCCTGTAACTCTAACCAAACAAGGATGATATTAATATGAGTGAACTATTATAGCCAGTATAAATCGCCTACCCATGAATTCCCAGATCCCCGTATTTGCAGATCCCCGGCGCGGACAGCTTTGTTATCCGCTTTGCCGCGGCCTATGGCCGCTCTTGACTCATTTTTCGGGTAATTTCTAAGAAGGTAGTTTGGCATTGCACTGGCGGCACGCTAGACTGCTTTGAACTTGTGAATTTCCGTATGCACGAATTTGCCAACCCATGAATTTCCCGCTCCACATATATCTGCCAGTTCTGCTGTCTGTTTTCCGCGGTCATTCTTGAATCACTGTTGGGAAATTTCTAACAGGACAGTAAGACAGCCTTGGACTTTTGAATTCGCCTATGCACGCATTTCGAATTGCACGCATTTGGCTGCGAATTACTTGCAATTTGAAAAAATGTATTTTTTAAATTCTTTGTCTTTGTGAGAATTTCTTACTTGAACTCTGCTCTTCTAAAGGCGCCTCTACATAATGGACCACTAAAATGCTCACCATGATGGCCACCATTGCTACGATGACATTGCCATTGCCACGATGGCAACTATCTAGGTTGACTCCACACACTGGCCCACTATATTGGGCACTAAATGGGCCACTATATTGACCAATTTTCCTAGTTGTTTTCATTTTCAATGACTCCACGTTTCTTCAGTGCTCCACGTTATCATGATTAAATTACTCATTTACTATTCACGAAAGCAAATATCCAAAACATAAATTATAATTGTTTAATTATTATTTACATTTATTTAATGTTGCGATTGTTCATTAAATCGCAATATTAAATAAATGTTTATTTAATATAGCGATTGTTTATTAAATCGCAATATTAAACAAATGTAATTCAAATACATTACCACGACACCAACAAGTTGAATTGGCCGGCGAATAGTGGCCCACTGTGTGGATACGCCACCTACGTGCTGCGCACGTTGGTTGCGCCTGCTGGCTCTCTTGATGTCTAGAGAAAAACGCCATCGCTCGCCATTACCATGTCCATCAACGACCACAATCGGCCACTACAAGCCAGCCTCCCTCTACACAATGGTGATGGTGTGCAGTGGCCTATCGTGCGCCATAGTGTTGAGGGGCCTTAAGAATGTATTACCTGTTTATCATCCTATTTTACTTGCTTTCGTTAATTATCTGTAACTTGACCGTAAAAATCTCTTTATAAAGTTTATTTTTGACAGATAATAGGGAATCTGTATTTTATTTTAAATATAATTTACTATTTTTTATCTTGTTTGAAAACGAACTGTAATATGCGGTTTCCTTTTCCACCACCACAATTACGCCTTATCAAATGGATGTCTCTTCCCGGACTAAACTGTGACTTCTTCCTATTCAGTTCCGCTAGCAAGATGAGGATAGCTGAGCTCATATGGTTGAGCGCCAGCATCTTTTCGGACACAAAGGTTAATTTTGGTAGAAAGTGTACCCAAACCCATATAACATTTAATAGTCAACAATTTATTAAGAAACAATTAATATCACATTTAAATGGATTTAAGATTTGGATTTAAATGGATTTAATATAATGGATTTTATAATATTTAATAGCCAACCTTAAAACTTTGAGATGACATTGAAATGGTCAAGGTTATTAAATTGGTTTTGGGCTCCAAACTTGATTAAATATGCAATATCATTAAAACTGTTGTGATTCTGCCTTAGAAATAAGTTAAAGTTGTCCACAAGGAGAATATTTGCTGATAATATGAAAATACATAATCCTGTAATTCATATATGTACACATAACATATATGTGATTTGGTGATCGTTAACTTAGCTCCAAATAAATAACATTAATGAGTCAGCATCTTTTCTAAAACAGAATTTTATATCTGTTTTATTCTATATCACACAACAAATTAACTTACGTGCCAATTTAGCACAACTAAGGCGATATTATTATTATTGACTAAAGAATCTAAGTTACTTAAGAAACGCACCTGATACGAGGGATGCCTTTTTAATTTTGCATATAGCTTTAACAAAAAGCAATAATTTAAATTTTAGTCCTTTATAACGTACTTCCCACCATTTGCGATGCACGTTTGCATTCGCTCAAACCAATTGTTAAAACACTTATTCCACTTTTCAACGGGTATGCTCGAAATGGTCATTTACAAAGCATCGACTGCATCTTCAAGTAATTTGAATCGTTGAACACGCAGTGCATTCTAGATGGCGGGCAATGTAAAAAAAATGTTGGGACTTAAGTCAGGGCTGTACGGAGGATGATCAAGAAATTCTGTTTTGTTGCTCCAAAAACTCAAATGTTTGTCGAGCAGTGTGAGTACTTAAACGATTTAGAGTCCTTCGGCACCAACTGACACGAATCGCCATTTGTTTCTCGGTCAATAGATGTCGGATCTAACGAGCAACTAATTTTTTTACGCCGAACTCATCATGTAAAATCTTTCGGATTGAGGTCTTAGAAATACCGACGGAACTCGATCTCCCCCCAGTAAGTTACATGACGATCATTAATCATCCCGCACACAGCATTAACGTTTTCCTGGGTGACCGCTGATTTTAGTGGACCTGGCCTAGGAAGATTGCTGAGATTTGTGCGTCCACGTTTGAATTCAGAGTACCAGGGAGAAATTGGCCGTAAGCATGCTATATGGGACAACGCCCAAAAATTCGAGCTGGAACTACTAATTCATATTCTGCACGAGCAACCCCATGTTAATCCCGTACATTAACATGACAAAAATCGACCACAGCATTTTGCGCAGCAGTGTGTCTAGGAAGAGCCAGTCACTAAGTCAAGCAAGATGGCTTCTTCATTTTTCTCGAAAATTATTCCCCCACTCTCCAACAATGAATTAGTCGAACGTCGACTTAACGATCACGAAAACCAAGAACACTGTAAGATGACGTTCCAATATTTATAACGTAACGCTACTGCACATGTAGCAATTCACTGACCAGAAAACCCACAATCCCTCTTCCAATGCCGAAATAACATCGAAAAAACCTACAGGAAACAACTCACGTACACATCGACGAACCACTTCAAACAACGGTGCGGACAAAACTAACAGGCCTCCCTTCAACCACCCAACGGGAAACGCTTCGTCTCGGTAAACCAGACCGACGCGCCCATTACAACGCCGAAATTACGTCGAAAAAACCTACAGGAAACAACTCACTTACACATCGACCAACCACTCCAAACAACGGTGCAAATAAAACTAACAGGCCTCCCCTCAACCACCCAACGGGAGACGCTTTATCTCGACAAACCAGATCGCCGCGCCCTCCACAACAATTCAACCACAAACAACTTATGCAAACAACAATATTTCATTAATCCGAAACCGATATTTACGAGAAAATACACTAAAAATAGAATATTTTTTTTGCTCAAATGGAATTTTTCTCGAACCTCAAGTTAATTTTTTCCCGTAGTATTTCACTAGCGATTAAACACACAGATGATGGAATAATGCTATGAGGTTGTTTTCCATGCAGTGGACGAAAGAAAGAGTCCGGGGGAAGATGGAGTAACAGGCGAAATGTTAAAAATGTGAGGTAAAGCACTGGAAGGTGAACTACTAATCCTCATGAACAAATGCCTAATAGAACAGCCAATGACGGAATGCCAAAGTCATCTTATTATTCAAAAAGGGTGATTGTACGAACATAGAGAATTACCCGCCCATTAGTTTACTGTCCATCTTGTACAAACTGCTGACGAGAATAGTTATACCAGCTAGCTCCAGCCAGCTACCAACCCAAAACAGTTAATAACTTACGGGTAGAACTATACAAAAATGATTCCGAGGATATCTCCAACATTACTTCTCTCTCCTATTATTTCGTAAATATTATAGACTTCCTACAGTTTTGGCATTCTCCGATCTTAACCTAAGATGACTCCCAAAGGAGGAGCATGTTACAGAACTATGAATCAGAAAAGAGTTCAGTTTTTTCTATAAAGATAATTTTTTCTTGCAATAAAAAGATCTCATACAAACTATAGCCCGTTTTTTTAATGATTAATATTTGTAAGACTAAGAACGATTACTCAAGAGATACCTAAATACCTATACCTAAATACCACTATACCTAAATCCGTTTGGTTCAAATAATAAAGAATGGCGTCAGGGACACGTGTTCTATTTTGAAGATGCATATAATATTGCGTGAAGTTCAAAAGAAGTAAAGACGACAGCAGACAAGAATAGAAGACTTAGTGAAAGCGAAGATATATAAGCTGGCATACAACAAAACAATTCTTTTTTTTTTTCCTTTCTAAGAAGTACGCTTACAGAAAGATTTTTGAGTTTTGTTTGTGTGCAGAAAATTTTATATCGGAAATGTTATGGATGCCCATTAGTTCTTCATTTTTGTTTGATCAAGAAAAAAAAAACTGTAGTAAGGTGACCAGATTTTTTAGTTTGATAACGCAGGGTAATATTTTAATATCTTTAGGGAGCTTCTTTTTCGACAATATTGAAATAGTAAACATTGTTTGTCTATGTAAACCTTTATTTCGGCGTCATTTATCAGTGACGGATTTAGGGAAGACGATTTATAAACTTCAGATATTTATTCCATCCCAAATTTTATTATACTTGGGATTAAATAGAAATTTTGGGCTCTCAGTGTAAAAAGTTGCCAACTTCGCGAAATTTGACGATATACAGTTTTGATCTCTCTGCCCCCTCTCCCCTTCTCTCCCCCCAACTTATTTTGATGACAAATATGTCTACCTACAGAAGATCTGCAATTCCTTGTAATTGTAGAGTTCTAGAATGAGAGCTAGAACGTGTGAGAATGATGGATATCCTCTGAACATGCACAATGCCACAATTCGATGAAATTATGGTGCATTTAATTGGATCCTACGACGTACAAAATGAGAGTTAGAAAACTCATGGCATACATACAAAGAAAAATGTTAGTTTCCCTTTTGAACGAAATTGTGATTACTTGTTGAATAAATTATATACGATACCTATGCATGCAACGATGCATTTGACCTGAACGCATTTGACAATACAAATAGATAACGGAGAACAAACACACACAACAAACAAAAATAGATTTTATTTACTCGTAGATTATATTCCAAGCATCTATTCCTAGAAGTTAAGATATCTAAAAATGATATCTATTACGAATTATTTCTCAGTCCATTGAAAAAAAAATTATCTCTTGAAAAGATTTATTACAAGAGGCAGTCAAGATTTTGCTGACTAAGTTTAAAATTTGTTTGATCACGTATAAAGCATCATTTTATGCATGATTCTCTGTATGGTACAAATTTCAAAAAGTTGATTTTTGATGTTTATAAATGTCTATTTAGCAACGTTTTTATCAACTTTTAAATTGCTCGTCTAATGACTCTATGATGATTTAATTACATAACTTGTTTATTTAATCACTTCACGTACATCAAAGTTTAGGATAGAAAGAATTGAAAGTTTATTTCATTGTTGAATGGATAAATGAGCGAATAATATAGCTATTGGTATTGCAGCGATAGACAATCTAGAACATGTTTATGCTCGCTAATCTAACTAGGACAAAGCTTATTTACTTTACTTTAGCTGGCTCTAGACCATTATGATCCTTGGCCGGCACTACTACTTGGTTCCTCCTGTCATCTCCTGACATGGCCTTCCTCCTCCTATTGCGGACGTTTAACTTCTGCAGATCTTTACTTACATCGTCCATCCACCTTTTGCGTGGTCGCCCCACTGATCTGCTGCCTTCCGGTCGGTTATTTAGGACTTTTTTTTGGATCCATTCGCTCGACATTCCCCAACCACCTGAGTCTGCTGGCCTTTATGTCGTTGACATTGGACGGCTTCTGATACAATGCTTCTAATTCAGCGTTGGCGCGGATTCTCCAGCCTTCCTCGTCCCGTACTGCTCCGAAGATTTTCCGCTTCCACACTCTCAATGTGTTCTCATTCCTTTTCCTATGGGTCCACGCCACCCAACGTGACGGCTACGTGACGGCTGGTTTAATGATTGTTGCATACACTTTTAGTTTTAATTTTTTTGAGACGATGGATGATTTGAGTACATTAGAGTAAGATAGGAGTAATAACATCTATTTCCTGCCATCATTCTAGGTTTGATTTAAGTGGTGATGTCATTATCTTCAGTTATCACATTTCCGAGGTATTTAAATTTTCCGACTCTCTCAAACCCTTCAAACTCTTTCACCGATAAGTTTCTACTGTTTATCATGTACTTGGTCTTCTCGCTGCTTATTTCTAGACCCATGGGTTTTCCTACCCTCTGAAGTATTTGAAGTGATTCTGTCTTTAGTGATTGTGTCCTCCTAGTTACTAAATTAATGTCGTCTGCAAAGGCTAACTGCGGACATGTTTTGTATATACATCCTCCTGGGTTAACGGGTAGTTTCCTCATGACCGCTTCAACTACTAGATTAAAAAATAGAGTCGCCAGGGAGTCTCCTTGTTTCAAGTCTTCTGTAACTTCAAAACTCCCTGACAGCTCGCCTTTTACCCTTACTTTGCTGCATGTCTCCACAAGCGTCATTCTTATTAGCTTGATCAATTTGGTCGTCACATTAAATTCTTCTTGAATAACCTTGTACGACTTCTTAGTATTTTGTCGTACGCTGCACGGAAATCTATAAACAATTGAAGTGTTATATTGCGTTCATAACACTTTTCCATCACCATCCTTAGTTAACTATTTAACCGATAGTCGAGCGGCTGAATCAAAACCATACTGATATTCTCAAGTTAAATTGCGGTTATTAAATATTACCGTTTACGAGTGTAAAAATGGATTCGAGAAGTTCACATTCGTGCAAGTATTCACCCGACTCCTTTTGCTATATCTGCAGCATTTTCTTTATCCGCTCGAGCGAGAAAACACTTTTTGGATTCCAATTATCTTTTATGTGAAGCGCACAAGGCTTACTTCAACATACCTGTGCGATATCAAAACAAATCTTGAGTTCCTTGTGCGATAAATGCGGAAGAAATTTAGTTGATTGGTTTAATGGAGAAAATCGAAGTAGTTTGCTCGTCCAAGAATATGGCGGGAAGCACTGAATCACATAGACTACTGTTACTTTTCCATTGTGGAATCTATTCCGCTACAATGTCAAAATATGTTTTTTGCCGAATCTACGGTCATCCACAGCTCCGGTCACACAAAGTTGAAAGTTCGCAATCCACATCTGGAAGCTCAAGTTTCCAAACTGCAACACCTAAGTCAGGCCATAATGCAAACTTTAATACTGATGAGCGAAGACCTCATTTTCCGAATCAAAACGAACTCAACGATTTAACAAAAGAACTTCTAACATCGAGACTTCAGGAATGGAATTTGTTAAATCCTAGTATCCATGTGTCAACTCAGCGAAAACGTCAGTTTTCTGAATTTTTCACTTAGCAAGATCAACTCTTTTTTTGTCATGACGTCCCAGGTTTATTCGCTGAAATAGGTCTGCAGTTTCAACCTCATTAATGGCGATCTTTTATTGACAATTCGAATAGAAGTCTGAAGGCAATCCTACGTCACGCGGAAATGAGTTCCCATCTTCACCGTTAGCACGAGCAGTATGAAAATGTATAAACATTGTTAAAGTTTTTACAGTCTGAAACTCAACAATGGGAAGTGATAGGAGATTTTAAAATGATTGCATTCCTGATGGGTTATTAAAAACATTATTGCTACCTGTGCCTTTGGGATAGTATGGCAGATAAACAAGATTACATTCAACGTGATTGGCCGCTGAGGACCGAATTTAATGTCGGTACAAGTAACGTAAAATGGGAACCGCTAGATTCTGCGAAAGTATTAATGCTTCCGCTCCACATAAAGTTTGGCTTAATGAAACAGTTTGTCAAAGCTATGGATCCTGGAAACTAATTAAATACAACCTAATTAAAATGGATTGCCGAATGTCGTAAAACTTCATTTCCTACAATCGCATTTAGAGGACTTAAAGGAAAATATGGACACCTATTCAGAAGAACAAGGAGAACAAACTTTCATCAAGCAATGATGGAAGTTGGAAAACGATATCAAGGACAGTATAATGCAGCTATGATGGGAGATTACATTTGGAGTCTTGTTCGTGAAAGCAATTTGAGTATAAAAAAATTCCAGAAAACCTCTCATTTTTAGTGGATTTAGGAATCTCCATTTTCTCTTCAAGTTGAACACGAAATAAAGTTTGATGCAATCATCTAAAAATTGTATAATTATAAGATATAAAGATTTTTTAATAAAATTTGAGCCATAAAATCATGAGTCATAAAATCTTTGTTTTTCCTCAAAAACGTAATATTGGTTAAGAATGTTAACGAGTTTGGTACTTATTACATAAATACATGTTGTGTGCAAACAAATAGTTTTTATCATCCAACAATTTTCACGTGGGGTCAAGCGGTAGCTCAAAACAAATGCAAAGAACTGATTTAACAGTAGAACATCCAAAATCACGCTTTCGTCTTTACTAGATCCAATTAGTCAAAATAAGTTAATTTAACTTGGGGCAACCTGCAGCAAAATGGGTCTTTATAAAGGCTTGCCACGTAAAAATTGTAAAATATCGTACATTTTAGAAAAAATGTTCAAAGCAATAAGATGGAAATTAGAAAAAATGACTGGAAACCCTAACATATTGCTTTTAGAGGCAAATTTTTCGGACTTTCTATCGTTGTTGTTTTTTTTTGTCAAAATTTTTTCGCGGGATATGTTCGCGGGGGAATTTCAAGGAAACGGAGAAATTTTTCAATTGTTTGGACTTTCCCAGTTTTGAAGCTGCCATTCGAAGCTGCTCTTTCATTTGCTTTTTTTAGATTTTACGTCGGATTAGCCAATTTTCAAGATGGCGCCCTATACGACCAGCCTACAATTAAAAAATCGTAAAAGCATGATTTTTCCTCTTCAATAGACTCAAATAGTCAAAAAAAGTAGGCTTGGGCCCAACGCAAATCAAAAATTGTTACACGGTGTTATCTCCAAGGCATACATATGATCGAGCAGTCAACGGAACATAACATCCCTTTATATCTGGTTTTCGTCGAAGAAAACCAGAAAAGCCGAAGAACATGCTCGAACAGCTAGAGGAGCCCTCAATAAAGGTAGAACTGATGATAAACATGCAGAAGACGGAAAATTTTGAGCTCTGATACAATCCAATGTACGATTAACTAAACAGCCTGGAAGTGGTTGACCACTATGTATACCTCGACCATAACATCAAACTGTGGAGAGGAAACCAGTCGTCAGAAGTAATTAGGAGAGTGGGACTTGCGTGGACGGCTTTCGGGAAACTTGGCTTTATCCTCAGGGATCGAACAATGTCCATTAACTTGAAGAGAAAGGAATACGAGCCATGTGTGCTACCGGTAGCAACTTACGGCCTGGAAATTAACACGCTCACACAAAATAGTACCAACAAACATCGAGTGTGCGAGAAAGCGAGAGAAAGGGCGATACTGGGAATCCGCATACGGTCTCGAGTGCAAAACAAATAGATCCGAAAATACATTAAGGTGACGGATGTAATAGGGCGAATTGCCGCCTAAAATGACGTTGAGCAGGACACGTCACAAGATGAGACGAGATGGCCGAAACGAATCGTCCAATGGCGACCAAGGACCACAAAGAGGATCGTGGGAAAACTGCAATTGAGATCACTGGATGATATTCAGAAGGCTGCAAGAAAATGGCTACAGACAACTTCCGACAGATCAGCATGGAAAAGGATGAAAGAGGCCTGTGTCCAAGAGTGGACGATGTCAGGCTGAGGAAAAAGGAAGAAGAATGAATATATGCATATGCCAAAGGAAAAATGCTACATAGTAGATCTTTCAACAAAATAATAAATATGTGGAATAAACCAATTTGGTGCCTTGACTTAATTTCAATCGAAAATCTTTGGAATGATATCATAAAAGATGTAAGGTGCCGAAATAGGACTGAATTGTGGAAGCTGTGAAAATATCGTGGTATTCTATCTCGCAGAAAGATGTCACTGTCTAATTGAATTCTATGCAAAGGAGATGTGAATGTGCAATAATAAATTCAATATACTAACGTGCCAGTTTTACTTTCCCAGCTCATCGTCCTCTCGATGAGCTGGGAGTCATAAGGAGCATTGCTCTCTTTCAAACTGTTGGTAATAACTAATCGTACCAATATTTATTATAAGGTTTTTAGTATCAAATCCTCCATTTCTACCATCCTGTATTTTATTATCTCATTTGTTACATTCTCAACGTCAATGTTGCAATGTCAACGGTTTCTTGTATATTAGAACTTTTGTCACCTACTCCACTTATTTGCTTCTTAAGTCATCCTTGTTTATTAGCTACTATACATCGCATCACCATCTTCGGTATCCAATTTTAGACATTAAATGTAACGCATTTATGTTCAATGTGTTAATTGTTAAGTTTCACGAAGCAATAGAGTAAGTTGCTTGCTAAATTGATGACTAAGAATTGCGTTTTCAACATATATTTTAATTTAATTGGCTCATCAGATGTACGAAGCTACATACCAGATTTACAGAACATTTAGGGTGTCCTTCTCTGTATAGAGACTGTTCCAACTCTGATTTTATTCTATTGGTTGGTGAAAAATAGTTTACTTAAGCGAATAATGTTTTGTTTATTGTAGAAAAACAACTAATTTAAGTGAATCATATTTATTGGTGTTTATATATATATATATATATATATATATATATATAAGACAGATCATTTGCAGTGTCAATAATATTTCAGAAAGATAATAAATAAATAATTACACCCAGTGCTCTTAATAATGCACGTGGAAATGATTTTCTGCATAGTATATCTATTTAAAATAAAATTTTGATAATAAAATCATAAATTTAAGTATCCAATTGAATACAAAATAACTTCTATGTAACGTCTCGAAAATTATAAAATTTCAAGATAAATCTGAGGTTGTCTAGTCTTATCTATTTGATTACATGAGTATTATTTATTATAAGCTAATACTATGTAATGTGAAATTTATTTAAGTACTTATCTACTATCAATTTGTAAATATATAGTTATAGATAACAAAAAAAATGATAGTAACTTAAGTGATTTCCTTGACACGTGCTGAGAAAAATCATAATCTTTGAACAATTAGTGGATGCAGTACAGTGTTTTGATTTTAGGGGCATAAATTAACTTACCCGTCCATACTTCGGGATTTATATTACTAGTTGTTACATAGATTGCCGTCTACTTATACTATTCAACTGCGCTTTAAGGCCGGTGTGTGATACGGGTCGTAGTGACTCCGAGTCCGTCACGGCTGTCGCATTTATGCATAAGGGACTGCAAAACAAAACAAACACCAGAAGCCCTCGATGTGATCTGCACGTCATGTTTGTTATACGGGACGGGGCGTCAACGTGGCGGCGAGTAGGATACAAATTTTCCGTTTCCAGTTGTTCATCAAAACCGGTTTGTGCAGTTTTGTGCTGCACAAAGCAGGGTTCCCTTCTTGTGTCACTTCCAAATGTTCACTATTCATTTTAAAATTTTACCAATTTTGAAATTTATGAAAGAAACTGTAAATAAAAAATACTTAGAACAGACCTGTGAATTAATTGCTTGTTTCACATTCATCAACGCTCAACTGAACAATGCAGAACAATAATTACTATCCTTGCAATCGCTCGATCGTTTATACATTTCGTTTTGTTAGATAACGGTACGATATTTATTAGAATCGAAATCATCATCGCTGTGCATCCGACGTGGTACGCAGGTCTGTGCGATATGAGAAATCGGTGCTGTATGCCGATAGTCGGTGCGCTAAATCCCATCCGTTTATAGCGTAGATGTATTTTTTTGTTCATACATATTTTCTACTGGAAGCAAAATGAACCATGCAGTTGCATATTTTTGGTTCATATCCCTCTCGACTAATGCGTGTATTGTACGGAAATGTGTGTATCGTGCAGGCTATTGGTGTATACATTGCATATATAAGAAATATTCTCTTGCTACTTCCCAGGTATAAAACTATGCTACAGCGTTCGAAGTAGAAACCTTTTTCTATTTATCATTAAGATAGTTTTCAAATGAACTATCAAAAAAGAAATAGGGCAAAAAAAACCAAATTTACAAAAGATAATTCATGGCCTGGATGTATTATAGATTCCAGATGGGAACAAGATTTTCATATTTCTCGTTAATTATAATTATTCTGGAAATAAAATTTTACCACTGGTATTTTTACCACCTCGTATAAAACACTGTTGCATGAAAATTAGCATAGCTAATTAGAAGTACGTGATATTTTGTTTTTCATTATAGCTCTTAGTGTTAATAATGTTGTAATAATAAACTACTCCGAAAAAGAGGTTTGAATGTAGTCATGGATGCTTTCAAATGCAATAAAATAATCAATTTACATTAA
>WYDF02292542.1:0-16174 GCA_009867245.2 Adranes taylori | reverse complement strand
ACACAACAATATTGTGCCAATCTAGCAACCATGAAGAGTTAGTACTGTTGTCAACAACAGTTTCCGCTGAAGCAAATTCTTGGTTTCAGACAAATAAATTAAGACTCAATCAAAATAAAACAAAAACTATAATTTTTACAAAAAGAACGGAAATAACTGAAAACCAGGAGTGTAAATTATTGGGTAACTGCCTAGATAACAAATTAAACTGGCACAGGTCCGTATATTTCGTAAGACGAATGAATAACTATGTTGATATACCTCAGTCGGGAGTTACTATGGTATGGTGTACCCAGATATAAAATACGGGATTTTTTTTTATGGGGAAATGTAGCTCCCGCGCAAGATGACTTCATCGCAAAAAAATAATTAAGGCAATATTGCAAATTACCCCAAGAGATCGCGTCAAACCACATTTATTGCTTTAAGAATTTTGACTGTTCCCTGCATCTACATATTAGAAGCAATTACGTGGATTCATATGAACAGAAATATTTAAATGAGAGGATCAACTATATATGAGACAAGATCAAAAAACTTATTAAGATTGCCATCAATAAAAACTAACTTAGCATCCAAACAATGGCACTCAAATTATATAATCTAACCCGGAAGATTGGACTATCACAGATGGAAAGGTATTAAAAAATAGATTGAAGAATCTACTTGTAAAAAATTGTTTTTGCAGTATTCAAGAGTTTTTGTCATTCAAATTTTTATTTGTTGTGAACTTGTGTATGTAATTTGTAATTGATATTGTATTGAATGGTAACGTTATATTTACTAGTGACATGTCAAAGCATTGTAACCTGCTTACAAATGTAACTCAGGAATAAACGTATTCTATTCTATTGGTTTTTTTAGGTAATTTTAGTTTTGGTAGTTGTGCAAAATTCAAATCACAAACAATCGTAGAATTTATCGAGAACGCAGTTGAACATTCGCGGAGCGGTCGTTACTTGTTTTTTATTCATCGGAGACCGACTGTGGGACCAGTACGTGTGCAACTTTTGCATCCTGTTTCCAGATTCAAACAAACTCAGAGCTTACAGCATTTGTGCAGGTAATATTGCAATTTTGTAGGCGTACAAATCATACAATGCATACATTTATTCTAATATGTGTCAAGCTAAAGGTGTAGTTACTATAAAAACAAAACATCATAGACTGTAGACTGAAAAATTTATGGAAGAATGTTTAGATAATAACATCCATAAGGTTTAATTACGCTAATACTACTGAATATTTTAGAAAATCGATGAAACATACTTGCCGTAATAAGCTGTTGATTGTAGTGGAAGTAATAGAGTACTGTACACTATTTGTGGGTTGCCGTGTAACAGAACAGTTGATTGTACTTTCACTTTAATTTGCTAGGTCTCTTCAACTCTGCTTTTCTCTGTTAATAACTTACACTGGCCAACGGACAGTCTACATAGTTTTCATAGGCAGTCTATATATGAATGTGTTTCTTTATCAAACGAAGAAAGAATTCATTTTTAACTTTTTTCGTACTTCGCATGCATCTTACTTTGATCGACGATACTATTTTGTAGAACATAACCTTTTACCTTGATTTACGTTTTGAATAAACTTCCCAACCTTCCAATTTAATTAGCATTGGTCGCACTTTCCTCGTATCCTTTTCTTTTCCCATTCTAAAGGCATCTTTTATTTTTGCCCTACATCCCATTTTTGAGTCTCCCTCTTTATATATATATATATATATATATATATATATCCCCGCAGTCTTTTATTGACTCATCCAACCCATATATAACTACGTTTAACTTTACCTCCTTTCTCCTCCTCTGCTGCTCCCTCTCCTCTAACATTATAATCTTCTTACTTAATTTTTCATTCTTCGCAGCCCATTTACTTGCACCCTTTACTATCTCACTTCTAATGTTCAAATTATCTACCTTTATGACTTTCACTTCCTCTTTTATCTCCTTTAAATCCTTCAACTCCATCCTTATCACTCTTAACTCACTTAGTATCTCTTTTTAGAATTCAATGTTTTCCTTTCTCCAAGACATCTTCCCTCCATCTTAAACTTCTTCTCCTCTTTTTCTTTTGATTTCATTCCCTGTTTTATCAATATTTTCCATACTCCTATTAATCGAGCTCCCACTACTTGATCTGGATATGAACTTTTCCATGATAAAATGTCAAAACTTTTTCCCAACACTATATTTTGTTCGTATATATATACACTCAATATTATAGCAACTATTAAATGTTTTTATACACAATCATTTCTTTTTTTGTGTATTATTAATTATTTATGCTATATTTAATATATACTATCTTCTAATTTATAGTTTAAATCCTTAATCTAATCACCTCTTCTTATTCATTGAGTTGTACCTGTTATTTTTATATCAATCACACTTTTATATTTCCTTTTAACCGTGTATAATATTTATATCAGCAATAGCACGTTTCTGCGGCCGTATCTTTCCACGCGCGCGAGTAAAAAATAATTTTGTTATAATCAAGATGATTTGTTTCTTCTAATCGGATTACTGTTTTCAGGTTTGTAATTCTGAAAAAGGTTCGCAAGGATTTGATATCCAGTTTGCCGTTACCTCGTCGAATGATCGACTATTTAAATACTCCACACTATTACTCGGAATATTTTGGCGCTGGCAATACTAATGATACGTGTACTATTCCAACAGTCGAGCATTTGACTGTGGATTCGAATGTTGATTACGCTGCTTCAAGTGCCAATAATGCTTATACGGAAAACGAAACGAGACGGATTGAAATCGATTTAACTGAAGGACGCAATGACAATTATGATGATAATATTCATTCAGATGAGAGCTTATTAACAATGAACGCACACTAGTAATATTACAATTTTTAATGTTTTATGTTGTTCTAGTACAGTTTTTGTATCGAATACAAGTAGAAAACAAGTATAGTAGATTAATTTGTATATAAAAAAAACCATTTTTTTCACAGTAATTGATTAGTTGAAATAGTACTTTTACTGACTGTAGATTTTAATTGATGTTACATTTAAAATTTCAAAACTTGTACTCCATAGAACTTCGTTCAGTATAAAACCGATGAATTTTATTATTAAAACGTTACAACATGAATAAAAATTATTATTACTTGAAATTTTAAAATCCTGTGATGTAGAATTCCGTCATTTAAAATTAAACCAAAATTAATGTTGTGAAAATAATGTAATGAGGTAGTTTTTGACAAATAAAATTTTACATTAATTAAAATTTGGTATAATCATGATGATAGTTAGATTTTAAATAATCTAGAATGTAGACAAAAATTATTTAGAAAAACTTAACATCACATAAATACAACACTGTAGGCGACTGAAAATATTGTATCAATCTTTGAAGGATTTCAAAACGATTTATTTTGATTTGTGGAATATTTATTCTACATAGCAACTTAAGTACCTCTTATCTGATTAAAAAACAACAGATGTTTCAAGAATCTTAACTAATACATTTGCTGTCAATATACTTTAGCGGTTTATTTTTTTTTTGAGAATGCATTTACACAGGCCTCCATGCTGACTTTCTGTTTTTTACAAAGGAGCATTGCAGCTGATCTCAGTTGAAAATACTACCCACTGAACCTTTTCCTCCGCTGTGCTACCGGTCTCCTGGACATGTAGTTAAACCGCATTGTGTGGAAGAATGATAGACGCTAATACTTCTGCTGTCTGTCGAAACTGTTTTGTAGTCTCGAATTATTCTCAAGTCAACTGATTGGATCGCATGCCTTAAAATGGTTGTTTCTTAGTGACTTAAGGGACCTGGCGCACACTGACGCCGGGGACATCAATGTCGAGTGCACTGGAGAGGATATCTTTTCGTGGCCCTCCAATGATGGACATAAACCTGCAAACCACCCCCACTTATCCACCTTTTCAGTTTTCAATTAGCATTTCTGCTTTGACTTCGTGACTGCATTTGATGGTTTCCGCGAAGCTTATCACGACTAAGATATGCTGGCAGGATCAGATAGTTTGACATTTCTAATCCCAATGTAAATGCATCGGATTTAAGTCTCCAAAGACACTTGCAAATATCATACAATAGACAATAAACAATAATATCCTGTATGTGAAGGTTAAACCTGGAAATGTGGAAGTGTTGACGTTAATTGATATAAGTGCAGTAGATTTCTTTATAGACCAAGCATTAACAATACATGTACCTTAAACCTTAAAGCCAACCCATAGATTGGCTTTAAGGTACATAAATAAAAACGTAATTAAGGATAGCTTTTTAAAAATTTGAGATGCAAACTGTTTATTCAAAACTGATGAATCCACATGCTCAAAAAATGTGTTATTAGATACCTTTTCATTTATTCGATTCGATATCAGAATTCGAAGTTAAAACATGATACAACTATTGTATATCTTGGCATTAATCTTTTATTATTGTTTCTTAATTTGGATTTAACAGATTTATTTGTTTTTATATTTTAATTAATAAGTTTCGCAGAAATGTATATAATGTTTATTTTTTACGTTTTACGAAAAAAGGCTTTAATTTGTTAAATATTACTATATTTTATTCTTAATTAAGCAGGTCACGAAATACTTTTAAAAATGAAAAGAAATACATTCTTTTCAACTATTATTTACTAAAAAATATTCTATTGAATAGAATCAAAATATTATAGCACAAATTAATATGATTATACTTTGCATTTAAACTTGACATTACATCTTTAACACATGTTTGGAGACGTTTGGAACGTAATTGTCAAGCTTAAAGAGCTCTTAGCTATAGGGATTTGTGATTCTATTCTAAATAACATTATTTATATTTTTTATGATGATAATCAAAGTCAATAGTATTCTAAATACTCAATTAACTAATTAATACTTATGAATTTTTGGGAGGAATATAATTTAGGAATGTCAGGATTTTTTTATATTAAGTTTTTTAATCCCTTGAATAAATCTGTAGTTGGCTTAAGTAAATCTTTTAAATTTTTAATAAATTTTTCGTTGAATCATGTAGTAAAATTTAAAATTTATCTGTATTTAATGCTTTATTAAGTATAAATATCAAAAATATCACAATGTAGATAGATAGATATTATAATTTAAAAATATACATATTCATTACGAATATAGTTTCAGCAGTTGATTTTTTCAATAATTGAAATTGAACGTCAATTCGTCTACAACCCATGTTCAATAGATCTTTAGAAAAGCAGCGGAATTTTCTGTTTATTAACCTTACTGTAAAACCTAACTTTGTTTTATAAAAAAACTGTAAAACTTTGTTTTTCTGATAAAGAGGCGATTGCCTTGAAACATGTCAACAACTACAACTATTATAAGTAATTAGTTAAATTTAAATTCAATGGAGTACTTGGAATACTGTTGACTTACATTATCATCATCAATTGCTACTCCGATTCTAAACGATTTATTCATATATTTTTTAAGTTAAACCAAAGTGTTATAATGTGATCACTTCTATATTTTTACTTATTATGTATTTACTTTTTGTTGTAAAGTAATGTAATACTTATTGCTGTTTAGACACTACTTTGTCCCACATTTACCAGGAAGTTATTTTATTTATTTTATCACATTCAAGATCGTCTAAATTAAAAGCAATACAAATATGCCAACATTTAATCTAAGCATCGTTTAATCCCATGCATCTTTGTAGTAGCCCACTGCAGTAATATCCGCAACAATCTATGTTGTCAATACACATTCGCCGGAGTCGTAATTTGGGTTTTGGGAATAGAAAGATGTCTGGCAGACATATAAAGCCTATGGAACAATATTAGTCGAATGCCACGAGACAAATTGTGTTTTGGGAATAGAAAGTCTGACAGAGATATGCATGGATAATCCAAAGTATGTGGAATAATATTAGTCGAATTTTTTGCCAAAAAATGTCCATCGCCGTGAATCTCATGCCCACCGGAGCAATGTCCACGATTACTTCTTTTAATGATTTTTGACTTCCTTTGACGCGAATATTTCGGTTTCCCTTCACCTGTGATGGTTCATTCGCCTCAGATATTTCCCTGTCGTACTCGTCGGCGAGTGTGGATGCATTGGACAAAGGTGGAATCTTGAACAAATAAGTTGACTTCGTCAAGCAGCTCTAGAAAATATTCTATTAAAAATGTAACTTTTAACTGTTACTAATAACAAAATTTCGGAGTAAGTTTGGTGTTCTATTATGAACCCTATAATTCAGGCAATTCTTCCGAATATACTGATTTTAAAAGCATATGTTATTTATATTTAAATTAACGTAGTTATTTTTTTACTAACTTCTTTGCGACCAGAAATTATCCAAAATACAGAAAGGTGTAAGGAAAATTTTGTTTTTTCGCCGAATTTCATGATCATAATCAATTAGATCATCTTAGCCCATTGAATGGACGCGCCCTTCGTTTATATAACTCACTTTATTACTCTCGTCCAATTAACCAAAATTCAAAGGAAGGACTGACTACTGCAGTATTATTTAGCCATGGTATGATCTTGCCTAACATTAGTCCTTAGGTTTAACGTCGTTTTCTTACATTCTACATCTCCACTTGTTACTCCAGATCATTATTATTATCGGCTTTTTTTCAGCTATACAGCTCGAAAACATCACGCTCGATATGCAGCTCGGAGCTCGAGAAAATCACGCGATTGAGCTCGAAAAATAACCCTCGGAACTCTATATAATTCCTTTGACAGTCGATTTAAAGCGATGCAAAACCATATTTTATTTGTACTCTGGTCAAAAACATTTTTTACTTTGCTGTATCCGAAGTGAAATTATTTTAATTTAGACACTGATTGTAATGACGAAAAGTTAATGATGTAATGCGGTCTATTATTACAACTTCAATTCTGTTTAATGGTAACCTGAATCACTTTGCTATGGAACTAAACATTTTCCATAAAATAAAATTGTTTAATTACTTTTCGTAGCATTTATTATAGCTTTTATATTTATTATATTGGTGCTAGCAAATTAAGCTTTATAATAATCCTGGATAGATAGTTTATATATTTAAACTGTTAAAACATTTTTGTAATTCCGTAATCTTTTCATTTTAATGTTCTAAAACATATGAATTATTTAACACGAAAATATTATACAAGTTCTCAAGATTTGTTCATATAACTATAAAGTTATGACTCCTCAAAACTAATGATCACCGGAAGGTTTATTCATTACATTCGCTTGATTAAAATCATAAAATTAGTTTTCAACTAACAACAATTATAGCACTATTCTTACGTTCAAAAGTTACAGGTTAATCAAATATTGGTTTATATAAAAGAAATATGAGGTGTTTCCCTAAAATCTCGATTGATGTCTAAATGTAACAACTGAAAAGTATAATGTCAAAGTGTAGTTGCATTTAGTAGTTAAACAACTGAAAATAAAGAAAGAAAATATTGGACTTGTACAGCGCTGCATTACTATTCTTTTATGTTACTATCCTTTTTTGGCTTGCGTTTGCTAGTCGCTGTATGTAACTATTGATTTCATTCAAACATCTTAGCGTAAAAACAAAAAAGACAAACGTTTTCGTCATATTTCGCTCTTCAATGGGACTTTGGAAGGAGAATTCCATCTCAGGTTGTTAAGCTTTTCAAATTTTAGAGATTTAAGTCACATTTTCAACTTCCTCTACTTTCTTCATATATTGTGAATTATATTTACATATTAGAATATAACATTCTTACGAAGTTTCCTTTTAAAATTACCAGCATGAGACGTTTTCTAGTACATCATTCAACAGTAAAATTTTCTGAAAGAGTTATGGAGTTTTGCCCATTAGTGTTTTGTCAACTTACAACGCACAGTATTACAATTTATTCCGTAGGAAAATTTTATTCTGCTTAAGCATTTTAAACCTGAAATTCTCATGCATATCCAGAACATAATTTGCTTTATATATAAAGACGTTCCCCATAATTCAAAAAACTTTTCCTAGGTGGGCCGGAAAACTTCACCAACGAGCACACTCCTTCACTTCATTCTTAGCACACTCGATTTCCCACAACTTAATTTGAAAGCCACAATAATTTTCAGAGACCCAAAATGTCGATACGGTTCTATTGAAACATTCATAATGAAATTTACGATAGATCTTAAATGCAAAAGTACCCTCGATTAGCAAATCTCGCGTACTTTATTGTGTATATTTTCTTAACTTTTGCATGTTCTCAGTCTGTGCATTCAATTCAAATTGCTATCGATATTTCGGTGACTATACAAAGTAGCGCCAGATGTAAAATATGATACCTTTGAGCGCCAATCTGTATAATATTTAAAATATACTGAACAGTGTCGTGTTGAATTCTTAATCAATATCTTATTGTTTAGTAAATAAATATAAGGTATAAGTTAAATTATTATATGTTTTATGTATACCACTGATGATGATATTGCATCAGTTAGAAATATTAGGTACTGTTAAAAAGGTTCCTTAAATTAAACAATTTTATTACATCGTATTTGGCACTATTACGCATCGTCACCGATATTTCTATGGTACACCAGATATTTTTATTGTATAAATAAATTATAAGCTTTAAATAATCTTAGTTCCCATGTAATAAATAACTGCTTCAATACACCGTTCTTCAATCGTAACCTGTTTATAAGCAATATTTTTCTTGTGTTCTTAATGTATAAAAGTACTGCTCAAATTATGGTACTAATGCACAGTTATAATACATGTATTGTTGCAAGGAAACAATTTAGTTTATTTATTATGAATAATTCAGCTTTCTGTATTAATTTGCAGTAACAATAAAATTAAGTTAACATTTAAGCTAAATAGTTCATAATATTTGTATTTTAAATACATTTAGTACTTGTTAGTACGTGTATACAATTCTGTGGTAGTATGTCACTCCGATTCTAAATTTTTCCAATTAAATCTTGACAAACAATTATTAATGTCAATCTGTACCTAATGGCTATTTCTGTTTTTAGTATATCTGTATAAAATATACACATTAATAAATTTACTGAGCCAATTTTCTTTTTGACAAATACCAAAGATATTATTAATTGGCTCAGTAAATTATTTTATAACTGATTGACAAAAAGTAGTAACATATTCGTAAAAAATTAATTAGAATGTTTTATATCTATTTAATACATATAATAATATAGTAGTGTTCCTAAATAGTTATTTATTGTATTATTTAAAATATAATTCTTTTTTTTATAACCGTGCATTTTATTGGCTTAACTAGGTTGCTAAGGCTTAATTAGATAGTGATCAATTAAGGAAATTTATCAATGGGTTCTCTAATTTGAAATAGATAAAGGAGTCACGGGAGGAATGTTGTTAATGGCGGAGGAAATAATTTGTATTTCTCAGATAATAACTAGCATCATAGATGTCTTATTTAACAAAAAAAAAAACTGCGTCCAGTTCGCCTAGATGACTAGCAGCAGAAATTTAAGAACAATGGTGCAAAAATCCATCTTGAATATATCAATGGGCACTGTAACTTTTGCCGGATAAAAACCGGTTACGTCGTTACGTCTCAGTACTGAAAGCATAATTTAAGCGGTGGCATTTTGTAAGGCGTTCTACACGAAGACCTTTAATTTATATAATTTGAGTAAATGAAGTAAAATATTTAAAATTTGTTATAGGGGGGGCTTTTTCAAGATATTCCATGTTAAACATATAAATAACAAGAATTTTATAACAAATAAAAATACCACAATATGCTAGAAATGCTAAAATATTTTTTGTTAAAAATATATAGCAACGAAAAGTGGTTTTTTAACAGTTTTGGTTAATAACTATAGAATAAATAACTTATGATCAGTAACTGTATTACCGATAATCGAAAAAAAATAGAACAAGTGGTATATGAGCGGATAATATTAATGCGAATATTATTAAATAATCTATTATCGAATTTATTAAATCAAAAACATTCTACTGAAATATCAATGCAGTTCAATTTGAATAACTGGAGAAAGCAAGAAACACAACAAGGCTGTAACAAAGCAATGTTACTTAAAATACCTAGTTTAAATATATAAATTACGCGAAGCCAATACTGGAATGACCAAATAGTAAGTTTGTTCACGCATTGCTTGCTTATCATATATTATATAGCGTCGTTTGCTGTGTTGTGTATTAAACACATTATGTTTAATGCGTATGTATATGCGTTGGCTCGCGCGTCATTGCTGCTGCTGGGCGTCTTCTTTTCGAGCTCGCGAAATTGGAACTAAATTATTATATTAAAATCTCGGTATTTATAAGACCTAAGCCGCCGGTATAATTCCACTCTGTGTGTTAGCATACGGTTAGCCATAACACATAATTCTCTACCCGGCGATATCTGCACGTTAACGTAAGCAGTCAGCCATTACGAGTAGCCCAACGCATATACATACGCATTAAATATAGATAACAGCATAGCAAGTGACAGTGGATCTCTGCTATATAATATATGGTAAACAAGCAATGCTCGAACGTAAGCGCACTCGTATCTCAATAGAATTCCACATTCAAACTTATTATTTGGTCATTCCAACATCGGTTTCGCATAATTTATTTATTTAAACTATTTTAAGTAGCATGATTTGTTAAAGGTAGTGGCAGTTTTTCTGGATGTGAAGAGCCTTTGAGACAATAGATAGGAAGATACTATTGGATAAATTGCTACGGGAAAACGCGCTATTGTGGTTCGAAAACTATTTGATGAAAAGAAAACAGATATTGAGATGCGGCGAAGGAAGGTCAGTGAGGAAATAATTATAGGTGTCCCTCAACACAAGGTAGCAAATTCGACCCTCTCATTAATTTGATATATTAATGATCTTGGAAGAGCAATTCAAAGTTGCAAAGTCCATTTATTTGCGGATGATGTACGGTGAAGGAGAGAACATAAAAAATATGCTAAAAATATCAACTAAAATTAAAGAATAGCTAGGTGTAAATAAGCTTGTACTAAATATGGCAAAAACGAAATAATTTTTCATGTGTAAATAGGTAATCATGTTGTTGAGTAGGTCAATGAATTTAAATACTTGGATATATATATATATATATATATATATATATATATATATATATATATAAAGCGCAAGCTAAAGTTGAACTTATAAGTAAGATTACATCAGTCACACATTTCTGAGCAGAGCAGAAACACATTTAAATGTAAAACGAAAATGATGTTTCATAAAGCCCTAGTTCTCACATTACAACTACTGTGGATCTATATTAATAAAGGCATCAAAAAAGCAATTACATAAGCTTCAAATTCAATAAAATCGTGCAATGAGGCTTTTATCCTCAGAGTAAATAAATGTACAAGAATAAAAGATATGTTAAGCTCTTTGAGGTGGCATAACGTAGAGATTGATCCAGTGAAATGCTATTTTATTCATCCAGCAAACTAAAATAGGCCAAGTGCCGAATTATATATGCGGATTATTAAAAAGTAATATAGAAATACATAGTCACAATATTAGGAACAACGTGAATTATTTTATGGAACATGAAAATAAGGGTAATAAAGCTATATAATGACATTCCAAATGAAATCAAAGAATGTAGTTTAACTGGATTTAAAATTTGTTTAAATAACTAATTAAAAAAAAACAGAACTAAGCAATACTTCAAATATAGACCAATTTTAAATATAAACTTATTTCTGCATCAGTAATCAGTAAATTAGAGTAAGCATATTGTTTTTTTATAAATATTAAGCATGTGCAACTGTAATTAATGATTATTAAATTTGTAGTCAATTGAAAGTCATAAGGACTAAATAAAAAAACTGAAGTACACAATGTGCAGAGTAACTTTTGTTAAAGAAGAATTTAATAAAAAATAGATTTTGTTTGTGAAATGTAAACATAGGAAGCATTATAAACCATTTAATGTTCGAATATATTCGTAGTATTGGTTAATAGGAACATAGAAAATATGAAGCGGATAGAGACGAAATGAAAGAAATGATTGGGAGAGTGAAAATATATATGGAAAGAAGGGGATTTGCGGTGAATGTTGATAAAACAAAAATAATGGTTTGTAAGAATGGCCGGAGGGAGTGTCGCAAGGATGCTTTTGAGTTCGGGCGGAAAATGATAGAAAGGGTGAAAAGGTTTAAGTATTTTGGTTTCGTGATGTCACATAATGGCTGTAATATGAGGCTAGGATGGGCAAGAAGGCTAGGAGTCATTGAGAGAATGAAGATGGTATGGAAGAGGAGATTTGGAGAGTCTGTGTGTACGAGATTAAGGATTATGGAGGTATGTGTGAACAACATAATGATGTATGGAGCTGACATTTTGTAAGGCGGGGTGTTAAAGAAAAAGAAATAATGGAGGATGGGTGCAAGTTGGATGTGTGAAAAGGATTCTGGGTTTAGAAAGGAGTACTAGGAATGAGAAAGTAATGCAGGAGATTGGAATATATAAGTGCTCAATAAGTTGATATTTAAGCGATTTAAAAAAAATCGCATGCAATAGCGCCGGAGTAATTTGAAAAGTGTACTGTTCTAAATATCTCGGTTCCTATGACAGCTGGAAAAAATGAAACTTTGTAAATATATGTAAGTCTAAGGGACCTCAATTTCGCCAGTGTGATCAACTGAATATAGTTGACCGATTTTGAGCAATAAATTTTGTTATCAAAAACTTGTTAGTAACTCCCTGTATATTTTGTTACATTTTGATAGCCCTTATAATTCTATTAAAAATGATACCACACATAATGGGGCTAACTCTTATAGTTTCAAAAATATGACCCTTAATAATTTTAAAAAATCATTACTTGTCGCCATGGGAACCGATACTCAACAATCATATATACATGTAATGCCTACATGATAGCTCATATATGCAAAGTTATAGGAAAAATTATTTTACGTCGTATGAGACATATAAACTGCGTCCGCAATTGAATAAATGTTACCAGTGGCGGGTGCGCATTATAATTTTGGGAGGGATTTAAACTGATTATTATATTGAGAAATTCAGTTTTAAAATTAGAAGCAAGTGGTATAGAGCGTGACGTTGGCAAATTAAAAATTTTACAAACTTTTTGATATATTTCTGGAACTATAAAAGATAGGACACTTGAATAAACTTTATTCTATAGGCTACCAAAAGCTCGTTCAATTTTATTTGAAATATTTTTTCTAAAATTACAATTTAACATATATACAGGGTGTTTTTTGTTTTGTAAACTTTGCGATCCATTTACTTGAGACCGGCTATTGTACTACATTAAATATCTCGGTTCCTTTGAAAGTTGAAAAAATAGAATATGGGGAACAAGTGTAAGACCCCAGGGACCTCAATTATACGCCAAGCGGACACGAAATAAAAGTGACTCAAAAGCGGTAGTGGGCAAAAATTAATCGAAAAACGGCAGCATATCGCGGCAAAGCGGACAAATTCAAAGTCCAAGGCACTACTCTTTTAGAAATTACTCTATAGACAATTCTTTTAGAAATTAGCCGAAAAGAGTCAAGAGGGGTCATAGGCCATGCCAAACCGGACAGCGCAGTCATAGGCAAATAGGGGGAAAATTTGAGTCAAGAGCGGCCGTAGGCAAATATGGGACCGGGGAATTTATGGGTAGGACTAATGGGTTAGATTCATGGGTTAGACTAATGTTTTTTAGTTTAACCCTAAACAATGTTTAGTTTACCCTAAACACGATTGTAGTAATTGAATTTAATAGATGACTTAGAAGGTGACAGTGAAAACTAAAAGGTTCAACTTTTGTTTTATGCAAGATGTAACAAAACGTAGGACTTCCAGTATATGAAAGATGGTGTGGCGATCACGTCCAAGAATTTTTATAGTTAGAGAATTTATTTTTATAGTTATACTATTGTTATTACGAATCATGTGATGTTATTGCGAATATTATGCCAATAAAGGTCTTTTATTTATTTTTATTTTAAAATATAATTTTTTAAATAATCACTAATATCAGTTAAATAATAATAAGCTTTGAAGTATGATAAACTTCAAAGCATGGTGCAGCACACGGTCCAAATATTGCAGATTTTGTACATATCAGATCAAGCATTTTAGAAAAATGTTTCAAATAAAATCGATAGGGGTCGTAACAGTATACAAACAATTTTTTTTTTATTCTAGATTAGTTTGAGATTAAAATCACAGTTTATCTATAATTAAGATAAATAATAAAACAAGATTTAAAATAACTTATATAAACAATTATATATTATTCGTAATAAAATAAAATTCTCACCGCCGACTAAATAATTTTACTGTAAACTGCTCAAAACACATGATTCTTATGTGGGTATTCCTAAAGTTCTTCTTACTAGTTTTTCGGCTATACTATTAAATTCATCTCGATTTTCTCGCCACATTTTTGCTGCGTCCACATTTGCTCCACTCTCATCATTTGGTTCTAAGTAAAGGATAAGCAAATTCGTATAAGAATACAATTGACATTGGATTTAACCCATTTGATCCCAAGAATTTTTTTTTCAAAAAAATGTATTAATTTGTATTATTTGGTTGAAAATGTGACTAAACAAAAGAATTTAAAAAAATAAGGAAAAGGTCAATTGTTCTGAAATAATGATGTGTACTCAAATAAGTACAGTGGGCAAATTAAATATCAAAATTTATTAAGGACTTAAATGCTTTTATTATGAATAGCTAACTATGTACTGTGTGTGAAATAGTATAAAACATTCTCGCTCTAAACACAATATTGTTTTACATTTTATACACTCCCAACATGCCCCTTGGTGACATATTCGGCCCATATGAATTGTTTAGCAGAGTGATGTACAAAATATGTGATAATGGCTTCATAGATTGAGAAATTTTTATGAAATACACCAAACTGTTAAAACTTTTTAATTAGTTTATCCATCAGCGGTCGTAATTTATACATTTTATCATTTCGATTTACTTGTAAATTATCGGCTAAATGTAGATATTTCTTGATTTGTTAAAAACTGTTTCTTGACATACAATTGGCCACTAGAAGAACTTGGAAATCATCATCTAAACTCCAAACTCTTGGTAGTTTATGGTATCAATTTAAAAGAAGAATGGCAATAAGTTTTGATTTCTTGTTTAGTTACTTGAAATATATGATTATTGTTTTGAGTCGTGTACAAGTTGTCCGTTCTGTAATAATAGTAATTATTTATTCATCTATAAATCTTTCAAATATTTCAACTGGAGTTTAATTTCTTATTTGGTCCTGCACATTATTCAGACGATTATATGGCTACTAGTTACATGCATGCCAATGTCTAAGTTATCTTCTGTCCATACAAGATCTTTGGCAGTCACTGGGCGAGTATTTCTGGTAGCCAGTAAATCTTCCCTTATTGCTGATAGAGAAATATTATTCCTCATCACTCTCTGACTCGCAACTTGAATAGTAAACCTCAACTTCCCTCGGGACATCACTGGGAAGAAAATGAAACTGAAGGTCATCATCATCAATATCCTCAGTGTCCGTTTGGAAATCAACAAGGGGTGGAATGATAACTACCGATATATCATGGTGATCAGAATCTGCTACATCGTTGGCAGCTAACCCAAGTGTTTTTAACGCTTTAAAATTTTGAAGGCCTTATTGGTTTCAATTCGTCGATATCAATTTTTGCGGGACTAAACAGAAGAGAAAAAATGTATTGACTCTATATAATCCCACTATACTCATATAAGTTCAGATACTTTTTGTATGTCTGTTAAGCCCGTATTGAAATACATTTTATAATTTATGAAAAAACTTGTTTATTACTTACTTATGTCGAACACAAACAAGGCACAATACAAAAATATATCCAGATAAGTAGAACAAATAAGCACTGGAGTTAGCACATGTGAATTTAGGTTATGTTTAGATAAGAAAGAGAATCTAAGGATGAACACATCGCCAGTGTTTTTTATTTGTGAAAAGAACGTTGCCTACTAAGAGCTTATAGAACTAAAGGTCAACAGATATTGTTAAGAGGACCATATGTACTCAAATGAGTACAGTGGAAAATAAATCTTGAAGAAAAATTATGCCAAAAATCACAAGTGGGGTAAATATTCTTTACTGCATGATTATTATCTAATATAACCTTTAATACGAGGATTATTGCCAACATTAATGAAATTATACAGAAACAATAGAGTTTGTGCTTTTGTTT
>WYDF02292531.1:0-16174 GCA_009867245.2 Adranes taylori | reverse complement strand
CGGAATGGAAGGAGAAAGGGGAGGCCTACATCCAGCAGTGGATATTCAATGGCTGAATAAGAAGAAGAAGAAGAAGACATATTTTGATAACATTATAATTATGATCAAATGTAGCAAGTCGATTTATTGAACGCTCCCTGATTGTTCCAACATTAGTGCCTTGTAGCAGTTCCAATATTTTCGTGTGAGAATATTTTTGTACCACTACAAAGTTAAATTTCGTTGTTCCAAATAAATGCAAATTCTTTACACTCACATATAATATATTGAGCTGATTCGCTTTTCTCCAGATACAATCTACACTAGATGTCTGCAGTATCCCGTCCAATTTTGATTTCGTTTTGTTTTGATTTCCTTTCTGTAGAATTTAAGCAAATCTCAGGTTTTAGCCTTACAACCCTTTCTTATGTTTTCACCCCTTTCAATCCTTTCAAAAGTAACGGATATTCCTAGAGTAGGTTTTGGACTAGTAAAAGTGTTGTTAGGTACTACTTTTGCTATGACATCTGCTATGTTTTTGTGCCCTGTGCCCATACCAATGTAACTTAATTTATTATAGCCATTCTACACAGTGCATGTATGCATTCCTCCCCTTCGGAATTTTAACGTTTGAAAAGCTTTTTGAGTGTTGCCTGAGCTGTATGCAAAAGTGCCAAGGAAGCACGCAAACGCTACGTTTTACTATTAAGTAAAACCAGAACAGGTGCTGCAGAGAACGTCAGACATCCATCGAGGAAGATCCATAGAGACTGCCCTACAATGTGGTACCTAAACTTCTTCACAATAGGTACGTTCCACCTGAAAATATTGACGAAATCGTAGGGAAGTTGTTTTCAGAAAGGAGTAGTACTGATGACAATTGGCTCATTTGACCCTTAGAAAATGGGGAACCTTTTAGTTTAAAGGAACTGCAACAAGCAACCTCTAAATTAAAAGACAATAAAGCACCTGGTCCTGATGGAATTCCGGGGGCATGTGGTTAAACTTCTAGGAAGTTAATTCATCAGTGCTCCTGTATGTATTGAATAGTATACTGCTAGCGGGAACCCATAAGCAGAGAAAAAAGCATAGCTTGTGTTGATTACAAAGGGAAAAGGGACGAGCGGGCACATATTCTTATGTCTCTTAGATGAACTAGCAAAGCTGATAAAATGTTTAATATTTGCAAAGTTTGCAGGAACATTTAAAGATAGTTAACAGTTTACATCATTCATAGTACGGCTTCCGAGAAGGGCGATCTACAGTAAAGACAATAAAAGATCTCATAGAAGCAGGGAGAACAACTCAGGCTGGCACGAGACACAAAAGTGCATTCAGTACTGCTTGATGAAGCAGTTAAAGAAAGCGCCCAAAGAAAAAGTATCTACGCGCATTTCTTTCTAGCTACCTTTCAAAGAGAGTTCTTCGCTACACTAAAGCGGACGCCAAAGAGCGAAAAAGAAATATCAGCTGTGGAGTTTCACAGTCCTTGGTCCAACTCTGTGGATCGTTATGTATGACACCTTGCTTAGACTAGAGTACCTAAAGGGTATTAAGCTGTTCGTTTATGTTGACGTCGTCATTGTAATGGCAACTTCCAAGACTGGGCACGAGCTCGAACTAAATTTAAAAGACATCCTGTGTCTTTCAGAAAGAGGTCAAGTATCTGGGACTAATGCTCGATAAATTACTGAAACTAGGAGCCCATGTAAAGTATGCGAATGAGAAAGCGAGCAGAGTTAGCAGTTATATCTCTAGGCTCATGCACTGCATAGGTCGGGTTGGGATTGCTAAGCGCAGACTTCCATATAGAGTAGTGTAGTCCTCTATATAGACTTCCATATAGACTTCCATATAGAGTAGTGTAGTCCGTTGCTCTGTATGCTGCGCCGGTAAAGGCAAGCGCTCTGGCAACTGTCAGGACTACTGGAGTGCTAGAAAGAGCTCAACGCAATGGACTGCAAGGAGAAACCTGCTCGTACAAGACCGTATCTTCTGACACCCTTTGTATCATCGCGGGAGTTGTGCCAATAAAATGGTTCGCTCTATAGAGAACAAATGCATATCTATGAGGTACAATCTCCAAAGAAGAACGCCTAGTGCCATTGAAAAAATTGCAAAGAGAATGGGAGATGTCTTTGAGGGGTAGATGGACATATCGGGTGATACCCAATGTGCATGAGCGGTACGAAACCAAACGAGGTAACCTTAGCTAACTGGGCATTTGGAGGATATCCCTTTCGCATTGAGATATTGAGTATCTGATTGTTGTGAGTACTCCAGCGGTGGATACAAAGATGGTGTGGAACCATCTTTAACTGTGAGTCTTGGAACGCCGAAAGACACTCTGTAAAGCCGTTACAGGAAGACACGCCGAACGCCTTCCTGTAAAAGATACAGGAAGATTGTCTAGGTACTGATTTTTCTCCGGACGGTATCGGTAATAAGACTGCTCAAAACGAATAAATTTGGGATGCATTTTCTAGATTGGCGAAAGATATTCTTAGTCAGAAGACAGAAGACAGAAGACAGTTCGAGAGCGAGAGTGCGATCAAGCAAAAAATAATGAGAAACATGGTGCGTATGGCTCTCAAAATCGCTGAGACCGTTGGGTAGCAGGAAAACTTTCTCTCCAACAAAGCGAAAGCGGCAAGTACAGACGGTAAAACAGGTAGGGCAATAACATCTGGTCATTCTGATTGGGGACTCACAGAGAGATTAGAATGACTTGGACTTTTCAGACGCCTCCTGGCCCAAACGCACCGAGGTATGCAGACCAAACTGGACACATTAGAAACGGAAGCAGCGAGAATTGGTGTCAAGAACAACAGACCAGAAACAAAAGAGCTACGAGTTAACATCACCAAGAATGACCCAATCCTTCTGCACGGAGAAACTATAAGAGTCGAAACCCTCTGCTATAAACCCTCTGATATATAGTGAGCGTAATTTCAACTTCTGGATGGCAGATGAAGATATTGCCCATCAAATAAAGAAGGCGAAAACAATTTGCGCCCAGCTGCGTCCGATATGTAGGTCTATAGAAATATCATTAAAAACAAAATTTCGATTGATGGATAAAATTGATACTCTTCTACGGATGTGAGAGGTAGAAGACAACGCCTCAGACTAAATCAACAAATACAAGCATCAGTGAACCGATTTTTGTGGCCCGACCTTGGCATCCGATGGGCAAACGTAATCTCCAACGAAGAAATATGGCAGAGTACAGGACATGTGAACAGAACAGGAAGGCGAAAATCGAGAAGACCGCGACAAACCTGTAGAAAAGGACAAACTGAAGAACTGTAGAAAACGAGGTGGCAGAAATCGGCAAGCTCTGGCACACAATCAAACCCATACCAAAAAATAGAATCCGCTGGAAAGCCTTCATAGATGCCCTATGCTCCTTGGAGGAATACAAAAGGATAAAAGAATAAGAAGAAGAAGAAGAAGAAGAAGGATAGTACTCAAATCTGTACAAATGCTGGATGTCTAGAAAAGCAAAATCTGGAAAAAGGAGGAAGTTTACCAAGAACGTACAAAATTTGTATGTCAAATCAAATTCAAATCAATCAACATCAATCAAGTATCAAATTAATCAATATTTGGTTAGGAATGCTTTCAACACTTTTGAGAAATTCCAAGATTATCGATGGCGTTCGCTGTACGTGCTACAGGTGTATGCTAAAAGTACCTGTGCCCAGCTAGCACCTTAGCTGAAAGCAGTAGTTGCGACGTCTTTTCTCTAACGCGAAGTATTAATTTACTCGTCTATATGACGCTGGTATCCCACTTGCTTGCTAGGTGACTTGGAACGCATGAAAGAGCTTGCTCTTTCTACAAGATTATATTGGCACGTTGCTTCAATAACAATAAGTGTCTCAAGGAATACTGCCCAATATGCACATTTGAAACTCAAAGAATTGTACTGTTTATGGAATTGTTATATAGTTATATACGCATATATTTCATATATACTGTACTTTTAACTTTTACTGATACACTTGAATAACATCAACATTATACAATCAATTTCTGGATAAATAAATGGTTTGAGAGTCATACATTATAATTCTGTTGTAAAATTGAAAACATTGGCAACGCGATCGATGGTAAAATCGGCGATAATACAGATTCAACGAGAAAAGGCACGTCTTATAGCAAGTACCAATGATCATGATTTCGCGTCTTTAGGTGAAAGGAAATTACTTGCACTTGAGGTACCCACTTATTGTTTTGTAGCGGAAATGTGTGCCAAGTTCCATACGTTTAGATTTTATATCAGGGTCAACAAAAGAGTCAAATCATTGTTTCTAAAAGAAATTATTATGAAACTTATAATTTTTTCTTCAAGCTAAAAGCTAACTTTCAGATAATGTTTCAAATAGAACCTCTAAAAGATTTACTAGTTTTCTTAATGCTGCTAATGGGGAGTCCTAGCAATTGTAACAAATAGCGCAAACAAATATCTTCAGAATGTAATATCCTCCGGAAACATGATTCTCTGGCACCATGTCCATTTGACGTGAGACCGCACGCTGGAACTGATTTTGTTGTTCCTCCGATCACCAGGGGTGTCCTGAGGGTTCGCATAGCTACGAGTCTTGTGAGTTGGCCAGGAGGTCATAATCTTGCCGGCAGCTGAAATAAACTTACTGCAAATTAGTAAAACAGCATATACGATTTAACAAAATACATCTATTGCACAATTTTTTCCTCAGTTAGATAAGCGTTCGATATTTAGTTTCATGTGCCTCTTACTGGAGGCTTGATGAGAGCATCTTACATTTCTACTTTCTTTTCTACTGTCTACTTTCTTTTTCGTTTTCTTTCATCACCTCTCTATTATATGACTCACAGCATTCCAGGAATCCTTATCCCGTAGCATGATTTCGACCAGTCGTTCGGGACTATCTATCTTCCGTAGTACTCTTTGCATTTTTTCTTGTTGCCTCGACCATGTCCGGCAGTATAATAAAGTGTGCTCAGCTTTGCACAGCGTCTTCTTCACCGTTTGCACACGTCCAGCATTGTGGGCTCTCTTTCTTTCAGATGCCATCAAAGTACTTTTTGTAGCATCCGTGTTCAATTAGTATTTGCGTTGTGTAATAAGTTAATTCACCATACGGACGTTCATGACTTTATGGTCGGGATTATTTTGTATGACCAACGGTCTTTTAAGGATGCATCCCACCTCCGTTGCCATTCATTCACCGCTTTTGCGTTTAATTCTTTTCTGTTGTGCGATTCATTCTCTCTATATTTTTCGTATGCTTCGCAGTTTTCTAGGTCTGCTAGGTCAATCGGCGGGATGCCAGCAATTGTTTGCAGTGCTATTGTTGACACCGGCCTGTATGCTGATGTCGTCGCTAGTATTCCAATTCTTTATGCTCTTTCACGCAACCTTACTACGCTATATAATAGTTTTCGTCTTGGTTCTTTCGGGCCTCCTATCCTTGGCATGAGTTGCCTGACTTATGCCGCTACTATAATCGCCCTGTCCATAACTTCCTTTATATGTTATTAGTAGCTAAGTTTACTGTCGATCGTGACACCATGGTATTTAGCATTAGTGACAAACTTCAGTTATTCTGCCATAATTGATATCTGGTTTTAGATCGTAAGTCTAACAGTAGGATTACCTTGGTGTTTTACATAGCCAATTCCAGCCTGTTATCTTGCAGCCATAGATTGATTCTTGTTAGCGCAGACTTGGAGTTTATATTAATTTCGTCAGGTGTATTGGCGATAACTATCAATGCAGTGTCATTAGAGTACCCCACTACTATGACTCCCAACGGCATATTTAGTTCTAATAGTCCATTGAACATTAGATTCCAGAGTGTTGGACCTAGCATCGAAGCCTGTGGTACTCCACCTGCTTATTGGCATCTCAGCTGTGCCTTCGTCTGTTTTATACTTAATAGAACGGCCGCTTAGATATCTAGTTATTACTATTTGCAGGTATCTTGGAAAGTTCATTACTTCCAGTGTATGCAGGATTTTCTCCCAAGAGGCGCTATTGAAGACATTTTTGATGTCGAGTGTGACTAAAACGCACATATTTCTAGTACATCTCATTCCAACCGTTGCTTTTCTCGCTAGCTTGTCTACCAGGTTGACTGCATCTATCGTTCTCTTGCCCTTACGGAAACCACATCGGCGTACGCTGAGCAATTTTTGCTTGTTGATGTGTGTTTCGAGTCTGTTTAATATCACGCGCCCATATAGTTTCCCCACTGTACTAAAGAGGCATAGTGGTCTGTATGTTGTCGGATCAGCTTCATTTCCAATGTTTTTCTTGATTAGTACAAGATTTCCCTTGCTTCCAGCTTGATGGCGACCATTTGCTACCAGCATAATTTCATTGAATGCCTCCATCAATATGTACGGTCTTTCCGCATAACATTGTTCTTATGTCAGGAATATTATCTAGCTCCGATGCTTTGCCACTTGCTATAGCTTTTCCTGCTTTTGTAGTTTCTGCCACTTTAATTAGTGGTATTGTTTCTACGTTCATTAGTACGTACTCCGCTTATTTATATTAGGGCTGTGCTGCGGAAATATGGGACCAACAATCGCTTACATCTCTTTCCGGGTCCTGATCGTTGCTGGTCTCTGTCCCAGTTTTTTTCCTGATCATTTTGTATCCGTTACCCCAGGGATCGGAGTCTACATCATGCTCTAGCTAACTCCAGCATCTTTCTCGCTTTTAATGAATAGGTTTTTAATAACTTTCTCTTCATATTTATGTCTCCTTGCAGTCCTCAGCTTGTTCTGGATCCACATTTGCTAGCTTTCTTTGGAATATCTTTCTTGTTAGGTCGTAGCCTTTTCTGGCATTAGCTATTCTTGCTGTCGAACAGAAAGCTTGTGGTTTGCGGGTTATTTTCCTTTTGGGCATTGATTTATTGCATGCTTCGTTTATTGTGTCTAGCAGTCCATTTAGTACTAGTACATAGACACAGCAGCAGTGCATAGACCACCCTTTGTCAATTGTGTTTGTTTGGTTGTTTTCTTTTCCCTCGTCGACTCTGTAAGTTATATACTTATGGTCGCTCAAATCCTCAAGATCCAGTACTTTCCATCCTTTGATATGTTATGCCATACTTTCAAGAGAAAGCGTAAGATCTATATAAGAATTTTGTACACCTCTTTGGAAGGTTGGGTTATTCCCCACATAAATAATTACCAGGTTATTTGTGCTAATCGCTTCCTCGAGCGTCTCATTTTTATTTTATAATATTTATGGTAGAAAATATAAATTCGCACAAATATTTGAATCCAGAACAGGATTTGTTCTAAAAGGTTCCATTTTTCAAAAGATTATGATCAACTAGATTTCAAAAGTTTTCATCTATATATTTAGCAGTTTTAGTGATGTCTACTTGTGTAGTAAAAGGATTTAGAACATGGGTTCAATAATGGAAATTGTTGGAATCTACTTTCAAACAATTCCAAAAGTTTTATAAAATGAGTAATAAATAATGTTAGGTCAAAATTATTTTCAGCAGTTTTTTCCGAGTTAATCATTTTAGCTAAATGTCATTTGGCCTTGGAAATCCAGGTAGAAACTTTTGATTTTTCACATATGTCAGTTATAAAAGCCACCTCCATCAACTATTGTAGATTATCTAATTGTTCAAATGTTTAATCTTTTGGAATAAGGTATTTTTATCGTTTCCAAAAGATTAAAACATCGGCCAAGTTTATGAATTTATATCTAATTAAGGTCTCATGCCAGTGGTCTCATGCTAAAATTATTTTACAAATTAAAGATTTTTGACATTTCCTTCTTTTATTTTCTTACTTACAACATTATATAAATGACATTTAAATACGTTTCATAATTTGCCAAGATAAAGCAATTTATTTAGTTATATTAATAATTAAAATTTCATATGATTAATAAATTTACAATTGCCAAGTCTAAGCGAATCGTTTTACTTGTTAAATTCTTTCTTATTTATTACACAATACTTATTAAACTCATTATGCAAGATTAACAATATTAAACAAGATCATATTGTAACATCATCCAAGTTTAAGATGACTGCCGCATTCTAAATTACATACGTAACTCTATAATACATGCTCTTACGCTAATTGCATAATATTAAAATGAACAAGAAGGATATAGAGCGTGCGCCGCTTTATATATGGTTTGCTATCGTGCGTTCGTTTCCATGATAGCGGACGAACGAATAAATACGAATTGTTATTCTGGGTGTTTCCAATATTAATATTATATTGATCAACCTGAAGTTGAAGTATAGAGATGTGGGTATATATCTATATATCTATCGGCATGTAAAATAAGTTCAGTTGGGGATCCAAAAAATATGGCAACGGGTGCCCATTCAATTTGAAAATGAATATAATACATAAATAATATATTGCTCTATGCTCATTTTATATGCAAAATAAATTCTCCTCAGGGGTGGCTATGGGCTCTATTGTTCGTCATTGGTAAGGTAAGCTTCAAAAAATCTGTCATTTTCTATATGGGTTTTTAAACAATTTGTGTAATAAAGGTTTTTGTAGAATTGATTTTTTTATGCGCTTTTTTAAGGCCTACAAAGGAGCCAGATACTTGAATAACGGTCCTTTTCTCCCGCTTCTCCTCCAGGCCCGATGTCGACGGATTAGAGATCAACATTTAATTTATATAGTATATAATAAAATTTCTGACTTTCAGTATATGTAAGACGGTGTAACATTTAATTTTTATAATTTTTTAGTATTCAAATGAATGTATATAATTATTATATTATAAAATAAAAATATTAGTAGTTAATTTTGAAAACTATAATATGAAAATATATAATTCGTCCCTCGTATATACGAATAATTAGTACTTCTTACGTAGTACGTAAGTTGAAATCAACAACCTGACTTAAACCATATTCCGTTGAAATGGAACTTCATTCGCATCAAACGTAGCGTCGCGAACCGAAGATCAAATAATTTATATTTTATTTATTTCATACTATTTATAATTTCGTTTTCTTTATAACAATAATACTTATAAGAATTTTATTTTTATAAATCAGCAGTTTATGTTTAAATTTAAAAATTAAAATAATCAGATAAAATTAATACTAAATAAAATTCGATTCGTGTTGGAAATTTAAAAGAAAGTTTTATAGGATCATGTATTTTAATATTAATATTAAATCATAGTCATAAAATAATAAAATTCTGTGATAAACATTTACGTTTTTTCGTTGTGGAATTTTGTTTTAACTATTGATGACAAGTGTAAGTAAAAATCATTATTTAATTTTCATTACTCAAATAATATTTATTACTTTAATAAATAAGTTCACGTCCAACATGATTATAAAAATGAATAAATTCTTCGGAATGTTTTATAATAAATATAAAAAAAATATAATATATAAAAAAAATACATATTTATAAAGAAATTCAAAAAAATATTTTATAATGACATTCAGTATGTAATCAAAAATTTTAATTGGTATTTAAATTCAAATATCTTAAGTTTCATGTACAAAAAACATTATGTTAAATAATTTTAAATCCCAAACAAGGCATCAAAACGTCGACGATATTATGAAACAAACATTATTGTAAAGCAAAAAAATAAAAAAAATTAGTCCAAAATATTTATTAATAAGAGCAATTTCTAGTTTTTTTAATTTAGTAATTTTGTACATGTGACCTAATTTTGTACATTAAACAACAACAAAATTATTCTAAAAATTAAGGATGTGGATATTTATACATACTGTATGTATACGCAATTGCCTATTTATACATACTGTATGGATATGCAATTGGTTATTATTTATACATATTGAATGTGTAGACAATTGGCTGTATATACATAATATATGTATTAGTTATACATATATAATTGGTACATATATAACTTCAAAATTATAAATAACTGAATTATTTTTCACCAATCAATAGAATAAAATCAGGATCTATTTACGATTCTTCTCATTCTATTCTTGGTTATTATAAATGATCATGGCATTTTACAGTTATCTAAATTCGTAGGCGGGCCTTGCTTGAGACTACAGCTATTTGTATTATTCGTCTATCGTTCGCTTGACGCGCTGCTTTAGTGACACTTGTTTCTGTTAGTTTCGAACTAATATCGGCCCACTTAGTTGGCGCGATCGGCCCCGTTTCCTCTTACCTTCCGGTTTTCCCTAAACAACAAGTTTTTCCATGCTGTCATGTGTCCGAAAACTTTTAAAATTCGTCCATATGTCATCGATGACAATCTTTGTATGGGTTTGACCTCTTTTAAGACGGCGACATTTGCCGTCCATGGAACTCGCAGCATCCTGCGCCAGACCCATATTTCAAACGCAACTATTCTTCTTCTGTTGTTGGAATGAATTACCCAGGACTCTGAAACATACGAACAAATGGGAAAAACTAGGACATTTTCAAGACTTGCCTTCGAATTTCTAGTGACATTTCGATCCTTCCAGATTTTTGTTAGTTTTACCATGACCAAGCGCGAAATTTCAATTCGTCGTCTTATTTCCAATTCGCAAGAACCAGACTTATGGTGCGTGGATCCCAAATACACACATTTTTCGAAGACTCTAGAAGTCCCTATTTTTGAAGGTTGTACTTGATTTTCCATATGTTGGTCTACTATCATGACTTTTGTCTTGTTGGCATTTATATTGAGCCCATAGTCTCAGCTTACGTCTTCCAATCTTTGAAGAAACACTAAAAGCTCTTCGGTGATCATCTACAAATCGAAGGTTTGAAAAGCGCCTTCCACTAATCGTCAATCCTCTGTTCCAGTTCTCTAAAGTGGGCTACATGACTACTTTGCTTTAGATGTTGTAGAGTAGAGGTGAAAGAACGAAGCCTTGTCTCCCGTTCATGTCAACTGCCGTGGGTTGACAAGACTGGACAACCCACGGCTTCGTGGGTTGTCCAGTCGTCAACTAGGTGCCTAGGATCAGAGACCCGAATGCTCGGTTATGAACAATGTGTCTACGCAATCGTCAGTTCCTGTATATTTCGCTCGTTGCAATTCTGCAGTATAGAATGCAGCCAATATAGGCTTCGTATTCAGATCTTGAAGTAGACACACCGTCGGGTTGGATAATTTCAGTTGAACAATTTTAAATAGTTTAGTAGACCAGTTTGGATTATAACCTTTTTCAAATAATGCTTCCTGCTTTGAGATATGCACAGTATCGCCAAGTCTAAATTTTCGTTTCTCTGCCACTTTGATATGTGAATAAACCGTGTTCAAGAGAGATTTTTGTTGTTTCTTTTCAACTGCTGCATGCCGCATTCCAATTGTTCCATGTACACTATTCCGCAGTAAGTGGTTGCAAAACATCCAGCCATTTGTATGATCTATGTATACTAAAATATTTGTCAAGTTTCTCTTTCAGTTTTCGAATTACTCGTTCTGCTATGGAAACCTTTTTCATGCTGTATACAGAGTATAAATGAATACCACAGTCTTTCATCAATTTTTTGAATTTTTCATTATAGTTAGATGAATACTAATACAGATTTATATCTTCTAAAATCTTAAATGAGATTACTAAAATTTTGCATTATTATTTTTATTAGTTCGCTCAAGTATTCCATATCAGTAACAATGATTTTCTTATCGCGATTCTTCCTTGAAGTCTTGAAATGATGTAGTTAACCTTTTTCTATACATTGGACAAACGGTTGCAACTTATTTTCTAACATCTCGTCTGACATCTCGTCTTGTATTATTACATTCAAGTCGTTTGGTTGTGATCTGTTATCGACCATGAAATAGAATTTCTGTAACCATACGTCGTTTTCCAGTTTCTCGAGACTGGTATCTTTTTCACGAAAGAACAATTTTATGTCTTCCAAACAATAAGAAAAGCCCTTCAACACGTTGCACCTGGAAAGTTAGCGTGCTTTAGTGAAGAAGTAAGTTTGAATATTTGCTACCCGTTTTGCCCAAGAGTTCTTTAAACTGGCGATAATAGAGAGGTTTGGCTAAGATGCTGATAATGACCTTGATACAAAATTTATGACTTCAAAATGTTTGGGCATAAAGTACTTCATGATGAATAGGCAGTAGATTGCGAGGATTTCATGGTTAATTTTTCTTGTGAAGATTGAATCTGTTCCTTTGTTTACTCCAGTCATACTTCTAGCTACTTCAGTGACAGTAGAAATAATTTTATCTAAATCAATTCTGGTGTTTTCTAAATGTGCTTCCGTAGCATTCGCAATTTCTACTCTACCAATTTATTACTTGAGCCCCAACCATTCTAGAATTTCTTCTTTGGGACCTTGTGGTGAGATATCATGAATAATGATACTTCTGCTGTGTCGTTTATCTCGCATGATTCATTAATCTGATTCAATATTGCAGAATTCAGTTTAATATTTCCTAATGATATTTTGACAGGGTTGAACCGCTTTTGCAGATACAGGCATTACATAAAATTTTTTGGTTACAATTTCTGTTTTATTTTTAAAATCGTGAAAAACATTTCCGGATTTTTTTATAAAGCAATCTTTAATGTATCCACCAGTGAGCCAAGAGTATGGAATAAGCTTTTATGAACGGAGCTTTGAACTTTGTAGAAGAAAACGGGAGGTGGGGCGGTGCAAGCTGGACCTGTGTTGAAACAACAACGAGAACAACGATCGAATGAGTAAATTAGTGACTGAATGAATGAGTAAACTTATTCTTTTGAAAATGATGCAGACGCTAGTAATGCAAAGGGTAGCAATGTTCAGTTAGGAAAAAAAGCGAGGAAAACGACATATTTTGATTATCCATTAAAAGAAATAAGAAAGCTGAAGCAGCATTTGTCCGATTAAAAAAATATTGTTCAAACATAATATTCGTCTATAGCTAAAAATGAGAATACAGTAGTTCGTTGTTATATATTTCCTATTTTTTTGTACGGCGTATGGCACTAATATCATTAAACCCTGACTGAAGCAGCCCTTAAAAGTGTAGATGCATGTCAAGAATAAGCTGAATGAAAAAATCACGAATGTAAAGTTTTAAGATTAATGAAATATAAAACAGAAATAGTAAAGACTATAAAAATAAGGGAAATGGAATACTCGTTACAGACTTGTTCTGATCAAAGGAGGATCGTAATTTGCTTCTTTATAACTACTATACTGCTTTTTCTTTTATTAGTCTATTTATTTTGCATTAAAAATTGTTCAAGCATGAGATTATTTAGGGTTGGGTTAGAATTCGCTGTTCTCTATTATAATAACGTACTTAAACACTATAATGATGTACGCAATAACAGTTTAAAATAATTCTTATTTATCTTAAAATAATTCTTCTTATTTATTAATTCTTATTTATTGGTCTATAAGACTCTACTCGCGACTTTAATTTACTGACAATATATTGGAAGCTAATTACAATACAAAAATTTATTAGAATGATTTCATTTCTATTGTTTCATTAGCAAAATAAAATATCGAAATACAAAGTAATTTTTGTGTTATTATTTTATCTTCTGATTAGATCTTCAATTTTCGTCAGCTTCTTCAGGACGTCGGTAGAATGAGATGTTAAATATTTATCGCAGATATTGTAAATTGATCCAGCTAGTTGATCTGATGAAGATAGGAAAACGGAATGAACCATATTTCATTGATGATGCGAAGAAATTTTATTATGTCGTAGAAAATGAATTAGTGGAGATGTCGGATTTATTCGCTCTCACAGAATAAATCCGAGGCGGCGTCGGTGGTCCTCACGAGTGGTTCAGTAGAGCCATCCTTTACCTGGAGTTGGTAGGAGTGGCACATTACCAGGTGCTGTTGAAGGAATTGGCGAACCAGGTGATGACGGTGAAGCAGTGGATTGGTTGGGTTCTGGAATTGTATCTGGTAGCTCTACCACAAGGCTCGGCATCGTGGGCGACGTAGTATGACGGGCCTCTTTGGAGTGGATTCATTTGCGTTAGCTTCTTGCAATCGAATCTTTGCTGCTATCTTCTTCCTCTCACGACGTCCTCCTCGCTTACGCATCGGAGACACGGACAGTGGAAGAGTGAGGTATGAACGAAATGTGAGAAAAAAAAATGATGATAAGAAATTCAAAAGAGCCTGCAGAAATATAGGCTGTCTCGAATAAGATTGATGATTTGTAGATTTAATTTTCTTTCATAGTTGATTTAAAACTGATGACTAAATTAATACTAACTTAACGCTACTTTTGAACAAATCAGGCTGACGGTTGCGATAAAAACGCTCGCCGGCCGTAAGATAGAAGTGGTCGCCTTATTGTTAATTATGCCTTGGATAGAGCGAGGCTCTCATGTCACATCCAAAGAGCAGAATTCCCTAAATACGTGGCATTAGTGGCTCCTTTTTATGCTACATTTCTGGGAGGAAGCTGCTTCTGACGGGTCGGCTATGCTGTGGCATATCGACGGTGTCGACGCCAAAAAAGGCGAGGTTTGAAAGAAACTCCTGCTGCAAAACTTTAGGAAGATTGTCTTTCGGCTAGCCAGAGAAGTTCTTCATAATTCGTTAAGAAGTTTAAAGAGCAAAGTTGTTCTATTTTGTTGATGAAAGCATAAGTGGTGGAACGAGTAAGCGATAGTAGTAGCAACCCTCACACAACAGAATTTTAGAAGCATTGCATTAAAACGCCTTCTACATAAAAATCATTAAACGAATATCCAATGAGATTTGTGGGGGAACCATTAGTTCTATTTGGATATTTAGTTATTACTAAATTAATTTATTTTGTTATATTATATTTGTTTGGAGCATTAACCTAATTTGATTAGTTAATTTATATTGTGTTAAAGGAATATTGATTGAATTAATGATAAGCCGATATCATACTTAGGATATGTGATGAGACACCCAGAGGATAAATAATTTTATATCTCACATTATAAAGAAAAATAGATTAAAGGCTCGCTCTATGAAGAAAAGGAATTTTGTGATTGAAGAAGCCCTACGCAATGCTTTGGACTAACAACATCAGTGCTTTTCCAAATAGGAGTTAACCCTTCATTAGGCACGCTTAGTTTCGTAACAGAATTGGGCGCGCGCGCTGAGAATCCGCACATGATTAAAATAAGAAAAACTGGTTGTAATAAGTTTTTATTGAGAAACCAAATAGTAACAAGTCTTGTCTAGATAATTTCATGTTCATGAAGTGCATTCGTTGAAGTGCATGAAGCGCAAATTAATGGGCATGTTCCAACCACGTAAACTTGTGACATTGTTTGAAATAATATCTTGACGATCGCTTTTTCTTCCTGTCGTAATTGGCTCTATAGGTTCCAGAAATATACAAAAGACCGATAGTGCACGTATTTCAGATGTAGAAGTGAGCCTAATATCCCGTACATGTTAGAAATTACTAGAGATGTTTTGAATAAACTTGTTTGTATTTTCCATAACGAGAGTTATGATTTCATCATTCACGAAGTAATTCCAAATGTCCAAGGCTGATTTCAAATTTGTGACATCCTTAGAACCTGGTAATTCTTTCAAAATGACAAAATGTTGTATTGTATCCGTTCGTTTGCCATAGAGTACCATCTTTGCCTCTATAAACACTTTCTTCACTACTAGGCTGATCATCACTTTCACTATATTCAACTTTGTCCAGTTCTTGTTTCGATTCGGTATCACTTTAGTCATTTACGTGGTCTAGTTCATCCTCACTCTCCTCAATCTCCTCAACGTTGCGTCCGTCTCCATAAGACATTCTTCTAGCAACTTTTGTAATCTCGTCTACTCTCTCTCGTAATCCAATATTATTCTATGAAACATACAATACTACATTAGAATAGTATTTACAGTAAATTACAAAAGTTACTAGCAATATCGCAAATTAGACATATTGTCTAATAAGGCATAATCAGATTATGAGGTGCTTGCATTTACTTATGACAAATAAGTACAACTTCAAAAGGTCTAAGAAACTAAGGGGTTCTGTAAAAGAAGTAATGGAAAACGACTATGTAGAGATCAGAGTGCACACAACCATTACAATACATGTCAAGTTTGATCATAACAGACTTGATATTTTTATCTTAGATAAGAAAAAGAGAGAGATAACATTAATAGAAGTCGGTATAACCAGCCCTGATCTTCTCGAGCTAGAAAATTACCGACCCATAAGTTTGCTATGTCAATTGTACAAGCTCATGAAAGTAGTAACAAAACGAATCGACAAAAAATT
>WYDF02292520.1:0-16174 GCA_009867245.2 Adranes taylori | reverse complement strand
TGGTGCTTGTCGTGGGGGGTGGGGGGGGGGGTGGGCTCTCGATCGCGGGGCCCTGGGCACTTGCCCAAAGTGCCCACTGGGAAAGAGGGGTCTGTTTATGACCCGAATGTCTCTAAAGAGATCTCTGCCTCTGATCAAGGACATTAGAATTGGGATTGGATACCAAGTGACACGCGTTCCACAACTAATTGGGAATACTATGGGAATCATGTCAGGGAAGGAAGTGATGGTGGATCATGGAACTGCAAGTTCTGCGTAAGGAGGTCAGAAGGCTATACAATAAGGCAAAGATATCTAAGCGCTCGCAACAATGGGAACAGTACAAAGAGTCCGTAAGGGACTGCTATGCTACAAAAGATCTAGGTCGAAGTCACTGGGGTGACGAGTTTGGCCCTGCAGTAATAATAATAAGAATAAAAACTAGAATACTTGATTATGCTGATAATTAGTGTTTCTGAAGTGTATTAATGAGGCTTTATTTGGATTAATGACTAATTTAGTTTGAAAACAGCACACTTATTTTGGAAACTCCTGGCGACTTCATTTACAGTTTTTACTATGGAATGTTTTTCTTCTCCACTTATTACAAATCAGATATTGATAGTGACACTATTATTTAGTGTCGGTAATAACATTTTCTGCTAACTCATTTGAGTAGATTAGATAAATGAGAGTTACAAGGGGGAAACTTTGTGGTGCTCTCATTGTTATATCTGCTACCTTGGAAGTTTTTCTCTGGGCTGATTTGGATATGTTGCGTGCGAAAGCGTTCGACATGGTATCGATAAATATGTAGCAACTTAAAAAAAACTAGAGCATGTTCTATATTCATGCAGCATGGATTCCAGATGTCTATAACTTCTCAAAACAACAAAATGCGTGTCGTAAGCAGAGTTGCTGCATTTTTTGCTGCCTCATCAAACATTCAACTGTTTGCAGTGTGACATATATTTTACCTTTGTGGTCTCTCATATATGATTCGCAATTTTCGATGATTGCTTGCTTAATTAAGAACAACTATTATATATTTTACAGATGTTACAAATACTTTTTTGTTTGCCTGAACTTCTAATTTTTGTCTCGTATTTCCTTTGTCCTCCTTCTTGTGCTCGTTGATTCAAATACAAATTCTCAATGTTTGATTAAAATAGAAATTCTCATTGCTTATTAATCATGTCTGTTTAATTTAATTTATTTGAAACTTTAAAAACATAAGTGTTTTATTATTTCCAGGAAAATTTCGACGATACTTCGCTCGACTATTCAATGAACTTAATAAATGAATGTATAAAATCATCCAAATCAAGTACTTCCAATCATGAACACAATCCATTTATGAAAACAGATTATTTAAATGATTTTGATAAATTAATCAAATCAGGCAATGCAGCATATGTACAAAAACTATCAGACGATGAGTTTAAAGATTTGATTTCTAAACAATCCAGTCGATTTTCTCATGAAATCAAACACATGGAACAGAATCAACAACCAAGAATAAGTTTAGATCAGTTTTGCGAAGTACTTTGTAGTGAAGAAGTAATTAATTTGATAAAAGTTAAATTAAATTAATAAAACAATGTTGCTTAAGATACATATCTATTTTATTAATTTCTTTCCAGTTTTGTAAGAATATAACATCAATTTTGTACGAAAAGTAATAATCGATTATATTTTATAAGAAATATATTATATTTTATGTGGATAGAACTATATGAGATGTATTCAAAATGTATTCAAATGTTTAAAGCAAGATAAATTATTTGTTAAACAAAATTTGTAATTATTTATATCTCTGTGGCTTATGCAAGCCTTAGATGTTATTGTACTTAGAATGATCGATATAAGTTGACTAAGTTATTCGCTAGTACTATATTGGTAACAAGTGTTATCAAGAACTAGTCCTCTTCCCGATGAGGAAATACCACATCGAGCATGGAGTAAGAAAATTTTAATTGAAGTTAAATTTCTGGCTGTTGTGACCTGTCCAAGGTACGATCCTCATCGAAAGGCCTTACTTTAATGGCAAGCAAACCGTAACTCTAAAAATCGTTTACATGGGAACATTAGGGGTAGTCGAAACATGCCAATCAAAAAACAGCATGGCTATACTGACTACATTGCCGTGTTGATAATGATAAAGTTGAGCTCACTGGTACTAACTATGACTGCGATATTATGATATGTCAACCGCTGAGGGGGGGGGGGCTGATGTCAAAGCGTATAATTTTTTTCAACTCAATTCAGTCGTTGCAACACTAGTTTCCGTACAATACTGATGATAGGTTGCGCTGTTCACAACGCATAAGAGAAACTAGATGATCATGCTCAATAAAGAAGAAAATAACTACCCCAATTTCTCAACTAGTCCCGTTCCTTCTGCTCCCAATCCGAATTACTTCCTCTATGACGTGTATTTTTACGCTACACTTTTCCTAGGAGGTATAATTTAGAATTTTTCTTATTCTAATAACAATTTCCTACGCTCACGTTTTCGCCCCCCCCCCCCCAGCACTCCCCCAATACATACGTTAACATTGTGTTAACAACATTCTTTCATTTGAATTTCATTCTGAATACATTACAATAATTTCAATGCCATTTTTGTATATGTGAAAATATTGACATTACTGTATAGTATAAAAATATAATATTTATATATAAGTATACTTTATATTAACTTTAAAGCTTTGACTTGGCAAACCTTACTTCGATATGTTCTTAAAATAACAAAAGAAAATAAATTACTTTATTAAAACGTAGTATTACAAAATCAGGGATTACATCCTAGGTACACCAGATGCACATATACAACAGTGCCCTGGCGAATAATTGTTGCTCGATCGATAACTGATTCCAGAGCCACCCATTAACAAACATTCAAGATTTGATGGCGCTACCAATTACTTATGTTCCTAGTGTAATAGATCGTGTATCACGATGTACTAACCCAGCCTTAGCCTAGTTCGATCCCATTTATTCAATTAGCAAAAATCTGTAACATCTGCACATGTCTCGTCCTATTGTATTTTAACACAGTAGGGCGAGACCTACATAGACTACTGTGTTTCAAGAAATATGTGTACAATTCAAATTGCATATGTTTAGTATAGGAAACTGAAATACAGGATATCAAACTAATTGAGGCGTATCAGACGTACTTTCTCAGAATTAGTATTAAATAATGTAGTCGTTCTTATTTCTGAATACATGGCAGCATGACATACAAAAGCTTTCTAATTGAAAACGAATCGCCTGCAAAACCACGTGTTGGACTTCTAATAGGATGATTTGCAAGAAGCTACTCAAGTGTACACAAACAAATTTCGAGAAGATGGACCAACGGAGCTACATACTTCAGATTTTGAAAAAAACATTTGACAAAGTATTAATTAAAAGATTACTGAAGAAATAATCTCAAATGCATCAGTAGGATAAAGCAGTTTCCTAACATGTCTAATTAGAGTAGAAACTAGACATTCTACAGGGATCTGTTCTTCGGTCCTTAATTTCAAAAACATCTAGATTTTGATTGTTTGGTCTATTGATTTTGTTATCCTAAATTCTAAAATACCTATCGTATTACCAAATTTGCTTTAAACCATCGAGAAATAGATAATAAAGCAGAAATGGTTTTATAGATTGCTTATACATAGTAATATATTAAATAACATCGACAAAAATACAAATAAATTTAAATATAAAATCAGTTATGTTTCAAAGAGTAATTTTTGCCGACAGATTAACTTTATCTATAAAAATATATTTTTTTATGTAGCTAATGACATTTTAGTAAATTTATGCTCATAAATTTACAAAAACTTTTTAAACATATATACACTTTTAAAAAAATTGATTTAATAATATAACGATTTTAGAAATCGAATAAAAAAACCTATAATGATAAATGCACAGAACACCCTTAAATATCTACTTTTAAAAAATTAATTTAATAACAAAACGATTTTAGAATAAAGAACTCAAACATGTATAACAAATAAATTGTACAAACAAGAAAAGATATTGGATAGATGGATTATTAGTTTTCGAATATGTGTTCTTATTATGAAAATATACAAGTTATACTTAATTAAATAAAACAGCTACTCTTTACAGCCCCTGGTATTTATTAACCTATTACCATAATATATGTTTATATATCTAATGTGTTACATATTATACAGGATGTATACAAATATTTTATATTTACAACGCTCATTTCAACTTGCGACATAAGTTGTCTTTCTATACAACAAATCTTAAATGAATTTTTCATTTAAGAAGATATTTTAGTCTCGAAAATATGAAAAACTCGTAATTTTGCTTTGTATAGAAAGCAATAATCAAACTTATCGTGATGCTGGTTAGTATCTACCTTCATAAAAATTGAAAGTATAAGTGACTACAAATCACACCAAAGAAGTGACAATAAATTTCTTTATAGAAAATTGGATTACATACTGCAGAAACAGAGTGTAGGCTGTGTCTGGAGGAAAACGAGACAGCTCAACATATTTTATATGGGTGACGCATTGCTATTCGGAGCAACGAGAGTTAACTTTATCGTGATACAAAAACACTCCCACTACGAAATATTAAAACTGGTATAAGACACAAATATATTAGACTGGAATGACTGATCACTGAAGGGAAAGTACAATAAGCCGATTTGTAACAAGAAAAAGTACTGATTGTATTTTAGTAGTAAAAAAGTAGGCAGTGCTCTCTCTTCGACGCTAATGATAGCATCACCTCCATACGTTTTGCTCGGAAGTGAACACAACGAGTGTGTCGGAACATAATTTCATTATAACGTACGAGGAACATACATACGTTGTAGATTGAATTAATAATATATACAAGGTAACATTATTTATGGTATTAAGCTTCCTGTTCTCTTTGCATTTTTACATTGCGGGGCGTAATTTTAGTGAGCGGGGGCGAGCGTAAAAAGGTACTATGTCATTTTTATTCTATTTTATATTGTAACAAGAAAAGTACTCCTATTATATATCCTATATAGTATATAATTCAAGTATAGCTTGACGTTTTCGAAGTAGTGCATTTTAATCAAGTTTAGTCTATTTCACAAGTACATTGAGTACTGTAACTTGTACTGTTATTGTATTTAAGCCTTCTTGTAAATATTGATTTGGAGTTTTCGACACTATGGTAGGTATCTTTGTTCCTATTGGAAAGTAAGAGATAAATCTCAGCGCTACTATAACTATATACAAGTATACAAGGTAACACTATATACAAGGTAACATTATTTATGGTATTAAGCCTTCTGTTCTCTTTACATTTTTAAATTGCGGGGCGAAATTTTAGTGAGCGGAGGCGAGCGTAAAAAGGTACTATGTCATTTTTATTCTATTTTATATTGTAACAAGAAAAGTACTCCTATTATATATCCTATATAGTATATAATTCAAGTATAGCTTGACGTTTTCGAAGTAGTGCATTTTAATCAAGTTTAGTCTATTTCACAAGTACATTGAGTACTGTAACTTGTACTGTTATTGTATTTAAGCCTTCTTGTAAATATTGATTTGGAGTTTCCGACTTTATGTTTTCGACACTATGGTTGGTATCTTTGTTCCTATTGGAATGTAAGGGATAAATCTCCGCTACTATGACTATTATGCGTATTTAGGGAGCTGATAAAACTTATTTCTGTCAAGGGTCACATAAATTAGGGGAGAAATGTGAGCACCTAAAATATTTTCTAAATTTTCACATCACAGAGCGTTATAAATTTCATTCGAAGACATCCTGGATATATTAATAGCCCAACATTTATGTCGCTCATATTACAATAAACGAATGTATTATGCGAATATTATATGAATTATAATCTAACGAAATGAATGGAGTAAGTTCCATTTATTGTTGAATGTACTTATTTCCTATACAAGATAATTATCTTCTCATTGTTCGGAGTAGTAAATATTCGTAATTAATTGAAATTAAACTAAGTATCTATAACGAGGGAATTCAGTTAATAATTTTACATAAGAATTATAATAAGATTAAGTGCCGTCCATGCTGCCAATGTGCTTGAACTCTTCCGAGATTTCAAATACCACTTTCTTTATCATCAAAACTTTTTCTTTATTTAAATACCCATGATTTTGAAGCTAATAACTCGATGCATCATCAAAATTGAGACAAAATCGATGTCAATACTTCTAGCACTTTGGTAAAGAAGGCTGAAAAAACTTTACACATATAAAATATTTAGATACAATAAAAACAAAACAAATGATCAAAAAAAGTAAAAAAAAAATGTTTGTATGTATAATAAAATGAAGAGATTTTATTTACAGATAAGTTTATAATACTAGAGATATAGGGCAGCTAAATACTAAAAAATCTACCAAGCATTTATTCATGCGAACATTCAATAACTATCAAACATTCTAGATATAGCTTCACATTTCATACATAAAGATTGTTACTTTTTTTAAATTATACAAACATATAATAAATTAAAATATTTTAAATCAAGAGTTTTAGTTTTGTATGTTAAATTTATCAGGGTATAAAACATAAAAATGTAAAAACATACATGATAATAATATATAATTTATAGATATAAATTGATCAAAATGTTAAATAATAATCTAATTATTTGCACTTCTTTTCTATCAGATGAACTCTGATTAATTTAGTTTTTTTTTGTTTTCATGATGAATTGTTCTAATATAAAATGAGATCAATCAAATCATGAACGAGTTTTCTTTGAGTTATTTAGTAAACACCATTCCAATATTTAAATAAAATCCGTTTTTTTTTATTGGTTAGTAAAAAGTAATAACAAGCTTAAAAATTATTTGAATGTTTAATCATATTGTAACAAGAAAAAGTAGTAAGGTTATTTTAATTATCTTGTATATAACAAGAAAAAAGTACTCATGTTATTTTAATTATATTGTATATAATTTAAGTGTAGCTGGTTGTTTTCAAAGCAGTTCATTCTTTTCAAGTTGGTCGTTTTTCTTCACTGTAATGCATTTTAAATAAGGCATGTTTGAATTTCGGTTATTGTTCCTTCAGTACATTTTAAATCAGACATTCTTGTATTTGGGTTATTGACCCGCATTATTTACATCTTCACGCTACCTACTTATTATCGGATTAAATGAGTGCTGTAAGTGGTGGGAAGGGTGGTTTGACATAAATCTAGCTTCGATAAATGGCGTTACATGACAACGAACACCATATTGGTTTTGACATCTGCCATCCATCACATGAGTCTGTCAAAATTTGAACAATTAGTTTGGTTTTTACAGGCGTCGCAAGCAAGCAACTTTTGTGTTTTGAAAAAAAATGGAAAAATTCTATATCGTTCAGTGATTAAGTTCCTTCACAAGAAAAGGAAAGCAATGCAGAAATCAAAGTCGAACTGGATGTTGTTTATGGCGAGTCAGCACCGTCCCTAGCAACAGTAAAATTTGTGAAAGCTGAATTTGTTCGTGGTCGTACAAGTGTTATTGATGATGACCATCCAGGGCCCTCAAATATCGTCACTGCACCAGAAATCGTCAACAAAATACATGATATAATTATGGCTAATAACGCACACATGTCACGGATTCTGAGAAATTTTTGGCGAAGATAAAATGTGATCCGAAGGATTTTCTTCGTCGATCCGTGACTTGATGAAACGTGAGTCCATTACTACACGCCGGAGACGAAGGAACATTCAAAGCAGTAGAGAAAAAGCGACGAAGGCCCAGCAAAGTAGGCAAAAACAACCTGATTGACCGGCAGGATGATGGCGACTGTTTTTTTAGGATGCGAAAGGTTTAATTCTTATTGATTATTTGGCAAAGAGTGAAAACACAACTGGCGATTACTACGCAGTATGATTGGACAATTTTGACGTCGAATTGAATAAAAAAAGCCCTGGTTTGGCTCGCAAAAAAGTTCTCTTCCATCATGACATGCACCCGCTCACAGAGCGGCCGTCGGGCAGGCAAAATTGAACCAATTATATTTAGCTCCTGGCGACTTCTTCCCACACTTAAACTAATGACTCGAAGGACGCCGTTTTGCAACAAACGATGAAGTGATGACCAAAACTGCCCACTATTTTGAAGAGCTCGAGCAAAATTACTTTTCGGAATGGCTGAAGTCGGTAAGTCGTCTTGAAAAGTCAACTGCCCTAAAAGGAGACTATGTTAAAAAATAAATAATTAAAAAAGTTAAAATAGTGCATTTTCTTACTTAAGCTATATTTCTGTCAATCCACCCTCGTATTATAGTTTTTTCTAGTTATTAAAAAACCAAAGGTTATAGTGAATCGTGTTTAAATTGTTCTTTGATGATGATTACAACACATATGTAACTGTTCATATTTTATTATTGATTACCTACTTTTCAAGTTCAAACGTGATTAATTTTATAGTGAATGAATTTGAAATAATATTGTCACTAATTTTTATTATCTTATAATTTTAAACTATTGAACTGCATTTTTAGTTCAAGATAATTTTTTTCACTAGTTTATGTGTATGAATTTATTGCATGTTAACTACTCATGATTATAGTGAATTAAATTGAAACTAATTGTTTTATTTGTTTATCCCGAAGATTGTTGGGTGGGTTTAGTTTCGTGTACACGGAATTAAATAAAATTAGTAGGAAACCGGCCCTGCTACCTAGTCATGCTAAAAATCAACGTGACAATATAGATAAATATATTAGCTATACCAATGAATAAATTCTCTTTGTTAAAGCAATAAAAAAATATTTCGTAAGAATGACAATAGCACTTTTGATTGTCAGAATACGGAATTGTAGATAATGTGGGATATAATAAAGGATTAACTAACTGATTTAAAAGTTTCCAAGGACGCAAGCAGTGAAAAGCGGTCATTTTCGTGTAAAATCTAGTCTTACAGAACTCTTACAGAACTGTGTTTACACTCTTCTTCTTTTCCCTTTAATTTGTTTCTATTACTCTAGAAACAAATTTTAGAACAATATTTATTAATATTCAGACTTTGCAAGAAAGATATAATTCATTATAATTCACATAATAAAGATATAATGTTCCTTATTATTGAGAAATGTTATTCTGATTTTTCTCTATTGTTTCTTTTCCGAAGAAACAGTAGCATTTTTGATTCTAAACAGGGAAGAAAAATTCATTTTGAAAATCAGAATTACGCTCATATTATAAGAGTGCTCAATATTAATTCATTAGAAAAAGAAGAAATATTGCAGATGTATACATTAGACATAAGTTAGTTAACTGGCAAAAAGAAACTTATATTAAGCTTGATGATATGGGGGATTACGTCATTACGTCAATTTACCTTGAATGTACACACACCATTTTGTAGGTTCATAACTGAACGCATATAATATAAAGATGTTATACCACGGACAAATATGTAATCCATTTAAATGAAGTTTACTAAAAATACTCTATAAGGTACTTTCAATACTCATATGTCATTCTAGACACTAAGTACATTACATACTAGGAAATGTTTTAGTATTTCAGCATTATTGTTTACAAATTTTATAAGTTATAAAAATTCTGTTTATAAATAGGAGTCATATAAAAATGACTTTAGCGTTAAACGTTACAAAATAAATTTATTATGTAAGCGTATGTAGCTGCCATAACATTATATTAATTCTTGTCTAAATAGAATCATTATTTAAACATGTGCCATAAGATTGTATTAATTATTTCTAACTGGGAATGACTGGGAACTAACTGGGCAGTAAAGCAAGCTTTGCAGCCTACGATTGCTACAGTTAAGTAAGAGTAGAGGAGACGAGTTTAGTTCTTGGTAAAATTTTTATTCGACTTATTAAATAAAGAAGATAGTGTTGTATAGTTATGACATCTACTGAAATGTAAGTTTTATATTATCTTATTATGTTGAAGCGATTTTCAAACGACTAATTTTATAATGAATAAATACTAAAATTTTTTGTCACTAATATTTTATGAAGTTTACACTGTAGAACTCTAAATTAATTCTTGATTAAGATGCTACTAATTTTGTGTTGGATTATAATGCATGCTAAATATTTGCAAATATATATTGAATTAAATTGATTTTTCTGTATTATGCCCACCCTTTTATGTATTATGCCCAACCTTAACTAAGTAAGAGGTGATGTTTAATTTATACTGTATAAGAAATTATTACGTCCCCATAAAAGCTATTGAATATTTTTTCCGATTCCTTGAAAAGACGGGTGGGTTTGTTTCAATGCTCCTTGAATTTATGCAACTAGTAGATAGTAGAAACTATCCCTGTCTCGTTACGTTCAAAAAACAATATGACAATATTGTAAATGTTTACTAAATAACAGATTTTGCTACAATTGTTCTAGTTTTTAGAATAACTTAGCAAATGTTACACTTTACCTATCTGCCATATAAATAAAATTTATTAATTATTAGTAACACATCTTATATGTATCTTTAATTCGCCTATCAGTTTATCAACTATTTACTAAGAATTTGCTAATTTTCTACTTAAGTATATACTTTGCACGTATGTACACGATAATTTGCTAACTTATTAATATTTATAAAAATTCCATTTTAATAAAATTAGTATCAGAAATTCATTATAACTCTGAGAATTGTTTACTTAAGTCATTTTTCGTACATAAAATTTATAAGGCTTCATATTTCATATGCAGGTTTGCAAGTGGTGTTCATCGTTTCTGCTTTAGGTGGGGGAAATACGAGATTACTACACAAAGAATTAGAGATTGAATATACGTAGCCATTCATTATGAATCCATGCCATACTAAAAAAATATTGATTCTAGCAAATATTTCTCATTTGATAAAATTACTTCGAAAACATTTTGTTAATGGTTCCATCATCAATGGAAAGGACAAGAAAACGATAAAGAAAGGCTAAGGGAAGGTCACGGAAAGCCAAGTAACCAGCTTATGGTTTCTCACTTGAAAGTCCCAAACAATTCTTATCTAAAAATAAAAGGCAAAAATAGTTTTGATACCATTTAAAATTGGTACGATTTTTGAACAACTTTTTTATGTCTCGCTTATTCTTTGCTCAATGTTGGAATTCTCATGTTCAATAATACTCCTACAGATTTGACACGAAATATATTTTTACAAAGCGCCTGAATCAAGCTTTTTTGGAGAAGTTGCCTTAGACAAGTTTTTTTGGAGCTATTCTAGCAAAAAGTGGTCTTCACGATCATCCAAACAATTTAGAATTGAAATGTCGTATGCAAGATCTCACATAATGCACTAAAATAAAGGCACTCATTTAGAATTTGCCCACTTAGGAACGAATGCTACTCCAGATTTGCCAATAATAAATGAATTTGATTCAAAAAAGAAACCTCTTCTACTGAGCAGTACGGAGAGGAAAATGACATTGATTATAAATCCATGAATCGGAATATGATCTAAAAAAATTATATTGTTGCGCAGCGAGTTTTCTTGTGCACGCTAAAGTAACTAGGTCGACTTATCTCAGCGTAGGATATCGCGAATATATAAATGACTTTGAGGCATTGAATTCGGACCGGGCATGTAGAATAGGCTGTTGCGTTACTTAAGGGACGCAAGTTTGTCATGAAGGTATGTACCTATTAGGACTTCTCAATAAATGTTAGTTAAGTTCATGGAAGAGTTTTACTACAGACTATTCAGGAATATATGGGCATTGGGATTGCGTTGGTTACGATCCTGGTAACCTCCAGGTATAGTAAGATATAGGTTATTTCTAAGCGAGGAACCTAACCCCACCGAGGAATCTAACCCCACCAGACCAGGCTAATGGTGAAAATAAGAGATATTATATTAAACTACATTCCAGTTATTCGGCTCGACGTAAAAAAATTACAATTACATGGGAGAGAATGCAGGGCGAAATTTAATCCGTAAAGCTCAAGGGTCTACCAAGGCGCTCTAGCATTGTGTGGTTACAAAACTAAGGTATTTACCAACATCTTAAATTAACATGTCATAAAAATGTTGTAGTGTCATTTTCCCAGAGAAAAAAATTAAAGACAATTCTACAAGAATTATAGCATATGATGCATAATTTTTAAAATGAATAAAAAAGAAAAGATAAAAATGACAACTAATAAACTAGCACATTATAACAATATTAAATATTGAGGGATATAACAATATTGATTAGTACTCTGAAAGTTGTACTTAGACATGTATTAAAAAATATTAGGCTAATTCGTAAATTATTAATACTGGGAAGAAGTTTATTCCATCAAAGACGCATCTAAGAAATACACCATATTCTAAACCTGTTTTCTGTCTTTTTATTATAAAACCTTCCCGATTGCTATAAAAAGACTAAACAAAACAATTCCAGTATCAGCGAAGAAACACGAGAAATAAAAGAAACAATGAATCTAATTTTATGAACCACGATGCTGATATCTATAGATTTTATACTAATTATAAAAAGTCATATAATGCCTTTTTAGAAAGAGAACGGAAGTTGATTCTGCAAGAGGAAATAGAATCTAGCAACAGCAAACAAAAGCTATGGTGGAAAGTAGTAAACAAAGAGACAGGCAGAAATAACAAATTAAGCCCAAAGGATATATCATCCGCACAATAATTGGACCATCATTTCAGCACCATAGCGCGAGATTTACTGCAAAACTTACCTAACATTCAAGAAGTCAATACAGTGAGCAAGATAAACGTCGTTCTATAAAAATAGGTTGATACTTAACGACTCAAAAACGTTGAGAATTACGTTTACTTCTTCACGCAACAACCCGAGAATAACACTAACTGAAGGTACACTCTTAGGTGTAACGTTGGATCCAAGATTGATATGGAAACGACACATTAAGCGGATATGCGGCCAAAACAGTGTGCCGTCAGAAGAATTTCTCAGATTGTCAACGCCGAGGCAGCAGTAACTGTATACTATGCCTTGTTCCAATGCAGAGTGACCTACGTCATCGAGACTTGGGGACAATCCAGTGAAGGTATTTGCAGCACGTTACGAACCATTGAAGGCATTTGCAGCAGATTTCACGTAATCGCAGAGGTATATAAACAAAAGCAAATCTACAGAACAAGAGGAGAACTACATCCGCACAACACTCAACAGAGGAATACTAGCATGAGGTTATTGAACCAACTCTCCAGAAAATCCACCATTTCTGTAGCAGATTTTGAACAATGCATCCTGAGTATACCTTTTTAGAAGTCTTAAATTGATATTGTTAATACTTGTCTTAACGTCGATATTTATATATCAAAATAATTCATCTTGTACAAGCTGTTGATATAATTAACAATTCTATTAACGATATAATGAAATCTGTACAATCAACATCTCTACTCATCTAGTGTTTGTATCTTATATAATATCTAACTAGACTTGTGGTAACTTTCATAAATTTGGCATCTTTGCAACATACGTAAAAATTTTTAAAAATTTTATTCAATTCTTTCCTAATTAATAGATTATAACTTGAAAACAATAGCAAAACAAAGATAGACATATTTTGGCGTAATTTAAGAAATTTTAACTTCTTATAAAATTACACGCTGTATTTTAAAATATTTAATTTGTATATTATTATGTATAACTATATAAAAAAATTATAACTTATTAAAAAATCCCCTATTCTATTACTTACATTTATTTTCTCTTTATCAACAAAATAATGCGTAAGGTACTTGCATGAGGTACTAAGCCATTATAATAAATTACACTAATATATGTACACATAATATATTCATTCAAGTCAGAGCTCGAGATATAATTCATAGCCGTAAAAATACTGATTACAGGTCCAAACATATACGCCATCAACGTAAAAAATTGTAACTACCCTTCCAACGTTGTCAGGTGTTAACTATAAAGTGGTTTTCCAGATAAATACGATATTAGTAGTTACTTTTAAACAGAACTAGAGTGACATAAACTAACCTAATCTAATGTAACAAATATTGTTACACATATCAAATAATATTATGCAAATTAAAATAAGACATGTTATCAGTAGTATACATTGTAATCATCCGTGTAAAAAAATGTATACAAATAATGCAGTTGCAACATTCCTTATTAATTCACACTTGGCCCAGAGAGGCGCATTTCTTCGGATGTCTATTCGACTTTTACCGACATATTATTGCTTTCAGTTTAGTTACTTATATTTACAGTTTTATATTGTACTATTGTCTTTTTGATATAAGAGTTTCAAATCTGTCATCTGCCTTGATAATCTTTCTAAAATTTATGATTTAATAATAATTGAGGCGAAATTGAAAAATTATATTATAGACACATTACTTATTTGGATTAATTATTTGGAGACTCCTGACAAGGCGAAATCCAAGGATGAAAACTATCCGCTGCTATTGCATGGACTTGTCTGGTTTACAGATGTGACCAAGATGAAGTAACGAGGAGGGTCAGGATTACATGGGACCAAGAACCTAAGTGATCAGTTTACAAACAACTTGAGAAGATATACTACTGTATTCTAAGCCAAGAAATAATGACAACCTTGGCATGCGTACAGGAATTGTTTAAGAGGGCTATCGGGAATAAACAACTCTTTCTCCTACCTAAGAGCCAGGTTCCGACAAAATCCGTTAAGGGTGGAGCAGTCATCCTAGATTGGAATCAAAGGTAATAAAATGGCGGAGAACCAGAGCGAAGCGAATGATTGGACCTGAATTGTAGCAGGTTCCTCGAAAAAGAGCCAGAAAGAGCTGAGAAGAACAAGAAAGAGCTACTAAACCTAGGAAGAAAAAAAGGAGAATAGTAGCTAAGGTGATCATACGTCCCGAATTTCCCGGGACAGTCCCGAATTTCCAGTCCGTGTCCAGATTTTTACAACTCGTTTTTTGGTCCCAAGTTTATAGTATTTTTCTCGAATTGTCCCGATGTTCCCCGAGAATGACCCGGTTTTTGAAAAGGGTGCGCGGCGACATGTTAAATATAATTTAAAAAAAACTTTGAACTGAGAAATACGCCAAAGTATAAGCCCGCCAAGCTTGCATGTGCGACCAGAAAAACACTATTATAGGAAGGTGCTTGTAAATGGGAATGGATGACAAAAAAAGGTCATCACCCACAAAAAAGGAAATAGTGACTTAAACATCATTTCCTGTTCTTTTTTTGCTCACTAAAAATGTGGGGCCCATGTAACATAGCAAACAAGTGTCTGTGAGCCGACGAAGTGTCCCGCTTCACCAATGTTAAAATCTGGTCACCTTAATAGTAGCATATCCATTACGGAAGCGACACAATTAGAAAATGAACACAGAAACCAATGGGAGAACATTATGAGAATGAAGCATACAAAGTGTTTCATTGTAGGTTCCTCGAAGAGAAGTCAGAAAAAGCTGAGAAGAGCAATTAAACCTAGGGAGAGAAAAATGAGAAGAGTAGCAAGTCTCAATAAGGGGTAAAATTGTCTGAGGAAGCATCTTAGCACGAAAGGACTAATAGAACGCCCTACGTACAAGGGATGTGGGGAGTACAAGGGATGTGACGTACAAGGGAGGATAAAAAAATTTCCATCACGCAGCGTTCTAAAGCGAAGAGTATACATCTCTTAGGCGTATTAAATGAGATTTGGGATAACTAAACAACACTCAGGTTAAAGTCCGATCAGGAGGATAGTGAACTTCTTTAAAGACACAGAACTTCTTGGCGATTAGATTAAACAAGGGGACACAATAAATCTTGATGGTCGCAATGTTAGGGGACCCTTTCTCATCCATTTGTGAAATAATAATGGAGATTCGCGGTAGTTCCAGGCGTGTCATATATAATTTGAAGTAATAGGTACTTAGTACCAGCAATGAACGATTTATTATTACAACAAATGTCTCAAAAAGCGGCTAGTTCAAGATGAAACCATTTCACCCATTATTAAATGGGCTCATCAGCACCTTCTTTATTAAGAGCATCACTTAATAAAGAAGGCTACGTGTGTGAATAAGTGTGTGAAATAAGGCTACATTCATAAATTAATAATTCATAAGATGAATTTTCATTTCCACAAACAACCGGCTAGTGACTTAGTGAGCTGACATACTCTGCTCACTAAGTCACAAGCCGGTTGTTTGTGGAAATGAAAATTCATCTTATGAATTATTAATTTATGAATGTACCCTTATTTCACACACTTCTCATTTAGGGTGCTGTAA
>WYDF02292509.1:0-16174 GCA_009867245.2 Adranes taylori | reverse complement strand
TAATACGAACTGAGTTTAAAAAAAATTAGCCAAATCGGTTCAGCCATTCTCGAGTTTTGTGCTTAGCAACACATTTATTATTTATAGATTCGTTCATATTAAAAATTGAAATTAATGGTGAATGCTTTGGTTCAGCTTTCGGACCCAAAGCATTCACTTTTTACTTTTGAACAGTAGTAATTTTCTAAACAATATTAATGTTATTTCAAGCGTATTAAATCCCAATGTTAACTTCATCACCTTAATTATATTTAGTATGCATAATTGTTTTTTACGCAATTATGAAACTTTTTCTTTTAGCATTTCAAGAATTGATTTTTTACGGGTCGTTTCTGGACCGAAGGCACTATATATGGAGCTAGTAATCCATCTGAGTTGGTAGTTTCGGGTCGCTCTTAGGGGGTTTATTCGTTCAACCATCTCAACAATGAAGCTGTTATTAAATACATAATAATTAACTCAAAATTTGAATTCTTGTAAAACAAATTAAGTCTTTGTTAATACATTTGACAGTAACATCAAATGTTATCAATTGGACGTTCTTTCCTCCCCGTTTATCAAGAATTGAGGATCTGTCGGAGCCACATATAGAACAGAGTAAGCGTCATTTAATGTGCATATTAAGATAATCGCACTTTAGCGTCCCTCACATAAAGAATTTTAAATTCTAAGAAAATTTCACCTACATAATTTAACTTCAATGATCACACTTGTTCACATTTTAATTCGACGTGTTTTGACTAATATACCGAACTGGTTTTCTCACACATAAAGGATATCGCTTAAATCATATAGTAAAATAACATATTTACAGCAAACATATATTAGTAAAATTACATAGATTTAGGGAAACATAATGAAATTATTCCAAAAGGGTGTAATAGTTGACTAACGCAACCTGAAAAACGCAATATTTCCCCCAAAATGAATATTAATCAGTTTAACTGCAAACAAATCAAAAACTATCTTCTAAAACCATAATATTAAAAATAATTACTGAGTAGTTAAAAACAAATGTCAATGTTATTAATAATTTAAAATTCAAGTTTAGTTAGTAAAATATTTTTTATTAGAAACTAAAATTTTTTTTATAGAACATATTTTATTATTTCTTTAATAATTTGATATTTCAAAAAGTAATAAATGCTGTAAAAGGTCTTAGAAAACAGAACCTTTCCGCCACACTGTTTTTCTCAAAAATAAGTATCTAAACCCATACTATCCAAGGTTCTGATTGAAATGTTAGCGATTACTCAAAAATATATTACAATAAAAAAATTAAAGTTTCCGATAGATTTGAAACTAAGACAAGAGATAATTAATTAATAATAAAAATATTAGTAATAATGGATCTTTCTCTATTAATGCACTATAAGTTGTAAAATTAGTGCAAAACAATTTTTCTTTTGGTTTCATTGAAATATATATATTTTTTTTAAAGAAACCCATAACTTTTGTGCCCCTTTTAGCACCTTATTAAACAATAATAGAAATAACTTTAAATTTTCCTATTTAAATCAAAAGCGCATCTACATATCTAAAATATCGTTTAAGAGATTTCTCAGTTCTAATATTAACAGTTCAGTATTTCGACTTATCGTCGTTAATTAATTATAAGTTAATTTATATTCAAGAATTACAAAGTAGTTAAATGAAGCAACGATCAACACGGTGTTAGGTTACCTGTCCAGTGCTCAAAACGAAAATGCAAACATTTTGGAAGAGCCCTTTCCTACTTAAATTTTTAGACAATATTTAAATGTTCTTTCGGTTACCACCAAACAAATGAAAATCAGGAAATTCTTCTCAATTTTCCGGAACAACTCAACAGATCTGCAGCCAACTCTCTCTTTCCAGGAAAATCACAAGGAATATAAACTTGGTCCAGTGCAGATGGTGCAATAAAAAGCTAAGTAACCTGCGTTCACACATATTCGAATGAACATTCATCAAACAACAGACAAACCATAAGTCTGGTGTTTGAAATATTTTAATTAACTAATTAACAACTAAAAACGATCATTCAAAACAACGGAAAAAGTTACTCTAAACAAGCGGTTCGAAACAGCGAAACTGATTCTAACAAATATTAAAATTGACCGATTGAAAATTGGAAATAAAGTTTCATCCTCTGTACATTCCAGATTTTAGAACAATAAAAGTTTTCAGTTCTATTCCAAAATGTTAGCAACTTTTGTACTATAAAAAAATATCTAAACATCTTTAAGCAGTTAATATTTAAAATAATAACTTAGATAATTTTTAAAAAAATCACCCCTATTTGCAGTATACTTAACTGCTGTTACAAGAACTGAGATATAAGTGCGCATATTAGACAAAAGAAATTTAAAGTTACATGTGTGTGCTAAAAAGCGCATGTGTACTTGCGTCCAAGTTCTTAGTTTAGCCGTCACTGATTTAATATATTTGCATCGCATCGCTTCACAATTAAAACTTCTAAAAACGACTTTTAATGTGCTTCATACTTATATAATTTTTTTGGTAGTATTTTGCATTTTTTTTGTAAAACACATTTTCGTCGCAGCTTTAATCGAGATAAATAAACAGATAGAGACATTTTATGTTTTTGATTGATGTTTTCTTTTTCAATATCTGTGAGATTAAAGGACGACTGATAATTTTTTGTTTTGTTGTTTTGTTTAAATACCGTAACCGGTCAACCAATCAGACCGGATGACTTTTTGATTTTGTTTATTTTTTCGCTTTAAATGAACGCACTACCGTCCATGAGACACGTTGTTCACACCCATGGCGTCCAGCCTTCGTATAAAAGAGCTAGATTGTCTAAGCTGCTCGCTTCGCGTATAACGTAATCAACCTAGAAACAAAAGGAAATATATAATATCTAAACCACGCTATTGAAATAAAATGTTCTTCTTGCAATTTTATCGTGAAAAACAATGGGGAATAAGGAAATTCCATGATGTAATAACAAAAGTAATCAAACCAATGCAATAACACTTTCCGACAATTATGCATATCCTTAAATTCATGAAATATATTTATACCTGTTCTTGTATAGTATATCTTTTGCTTGGATCAGGATCTCGTCCCTCTAATTTCATACGAATTCGTCGCCATACGCCCACTGCGTAAGTATTCCTCTGTTGGCCTTTGGTAGTGCTTTCTTGTTTTGGAGGTAACATTCGATGTGGACTCAATGATATGCCTTCTTGACGTATTAGTTGAGCGCGACGACCTGTAGAATAAACAATAGTTTTATTTATTTCAATATACAATTAAATTATAGAATTCTACAATACAGAATTCAAGATGTACAATATAGAATTTATTTCAATTACAATATTTATTTCAATAAAATACATATCATTCAAATATCAAAATAAAAACAACAAAAATTGAGAACATTTTTAAGAGAGTACTAAAAAATAAACATAATTTGAATTTGAATTAGAACAACATGGCGTTCCGTTGCAATGTTTGTAATGATAAAATCGATTGTATAAAGTGTAAAATGAAGTTTCCATCAAGTGTGTTAGCATAACGGAGCTGCAACTAACCGACATGAAAGAATCACTTAATATAATAAATTGGCTATGTTCCCAATGAAATGATGCAAGTGAGGTTATGTTATCACAAAATTATAACGAAATTCCAATATAAAGCAATATAATTCCTATATAAGTCTAGCATTATATTCCAATATAAGGATAGACTTTTATGATTCAGAATTCTGACCAAGAGGTGTTCGATTGGGAAGATTAAATTTCCATAAGCTTAACCTGAACAATCAATCAAATTTACAGTTATCCAACCAACAAAGGAACATCCGGGAACATTAAATAAATCAAATCATATGGCTGACCAACTAGCTGTCAGGATAACCAATGAACCTAATGATATTAGACACAAGCAAATAAAAGCTAAACCTACCCCACAAGAAATTACCAACATAAAGCTGATGTACAGTAATATCGCTTCCTTGACGGCTAAGTTTAATGAGTTCCTACCCGAAGTATTGGTCTCTGTACCGCACATTGTCATAATATCGGAGATATTGCTAAACTCTGACATACCGGATAGCTTGGTAAATTACCGAATTACATCCTTACTAGAGCTGATCGAAAAACAGGAGAGGAGAGGTGGCGAGGGCTCGAGCGAAGTTCTGGCGGTCAGGGCTAAATACAGTCAACTTGAATTCAACATAGTATGTGTATATAGACCGCCCAACAACTCACTTAGCTGCGACAAAGCATTGACGGATAGAATCTTCAATTTCTCGGAGCTCAAGAATCTCCTAGTTTTTGGCGATTTTAATCTACCGCAAATAAACTGGTACGATCTCTACAAACAATGAATCTGCACAATATATTTTCGATGCACAATCAAATAGTAAATTAAGTCAGTTAATAATTTGAACCAATTAGGCACCGTCCAAACAATAATCCTTCGCTGCTGGATCTGCTACTCATTAACGACAGCAACCTAATAACCGAAGATCACATAAAATCGCCAATAGGGAAAAGTGACCACTGCGAAATTGAAGCCATTGTGTAAGTCTCTCTAGAAAAAATCTACTGCATAACAAAGCGGGTACGCAACTTCAATAAAGCGAATTACGACGACATCTGCAATTTCTTGTCCAATCATAAAGAATACGAAAAGGAAAAGACACGCTTGGGGCCACTATATAGCAGTGAAGTCAGATGAGGCGCATGTGGCATACAGAACACTATGCAATGAAGTCTCAACGCAAATAAGGCGAGAGAAAGAAAAGTATGAGAATTCAATTCTAAATGATAGGAAGAAGTTTTTCAATTATATTTCAAGCACACTAAGCTCCAAAGTGAGATCGATAGCACTATATGTCGACAATGAATCTGAACCAACTACCGATACCGCATTAATAGCTGAGGAGTTTGCAAAGCAGCGTATACAGCGTATACTCCACAGCGTATACTCCCAGGAATCATACGGTCCCGTGCCAAACCTGCCGAGAATGACAAAGCGCATTACTTCTGTAGATATAGGACCTGCAAGAGTGCAGGAACTCCTGTATAACCTTAAGGAAAATACCAGGCGTGCTTCTCCAGAAATGTAAGAATGCGATTTGCCATGCATTATCCGATGTAATGGTCGATTCATTGACCAGTGGTATATTACCAGATGACTGGAAAAAGGCCACAATTATTCCTGTGTATAAGAAGGTTGATAAAGTTAAAGCAGTGAACTGCAGGCCAATAAGCTCAACCTCCATAATGTGCAAATGTATGGAGAAAATAGTAGCCGAAGACATCACCTCATTCCTAGTTGAGAATGGCTCCCTTGGTGACTCTCAACATGGATTTCTTACCGGGAGATCGGTCAGCAGCAATTTGCTTGTTGCCTTGGATGAGTACGCTAGAAAATGTGTTGTGAATGCCACATCGAAAAACAAGTTCAACGGACTGGACAGTATCCTCTGAATCAGTCTGAAGTAGTAGTAGCTCTCATTAACTTGGTTGCCTACGCTGCGTGTAGAATACTAATACTAATATACAGAGCTACTGAGTTCTCACAAAATGAAAAATATTCAAAATAACGGCAAATCAGCCGTTACTGTGATAAAGCCACTAGAATCAGAATGATTAAAGTCCTTACCACACTCATAAATCGATGAGCATGAATCAAAATTTATGGACAATTCACACGTCAAACTTTGTGGAGTAGTACGATACATAGTAGCTTCTAGGTGAACATCATCGATCTTGTGACTTGAAATAAAACTAGACTAGAATAAGAAAACCCTGGAGCAAAATGAGAACTAGAATCCAACTGCCTAATCACTCCTCCTTCTTCAAGCAACATCAAATTAGTGCCACAACTTGGCATCCCAACCATGAACCAAAGCAAAACCCCCAACGGTTGCTAAAAGATTCATTCTTTAAATTTTTTGGTTCCAAGACACTTCTGTCTAACCCAAAGTTACTATTGATGAGTGTTATCAGCATTTGTAAGATTGAGAAACACGTCAACCAAATTAACACAACAATAAATCTTAAAAAATGTAAACTTACTTCCTCCACTAGGCGGAGTAGACGGTCGATCTTCCAAATTCAATAGTGATTTGTACATATGTGTTGTATGCTTCATCATATATTTCAAATTTTCTATAGCACTATCAATATCCACGTCCATCATTTTACTATCTTTGAATCGATGCAACCATGTAGAGAAATTCTCTACATATCCACGATAGTCAGAGATAAATTGCTGTGCTTTCGGCGCAGACTCTTCAATCTTTGTCATTGAACGTATGAGATTTTTAAAATCGTTCATAATGCGTGCGTGACGCGTATAAGTACATCTATACTTATCGACAAATTCGAAAATTAAAATTCCTTGTAAAGATAAATCAGCTTGAAGCATATCAACGTCATGTTGTTTATTTTTTACAGCATCATTGATTTTATTTATGATTGCAATTACCCATTGTGGATTCTGTGCAATATCATTCGTGTAAAATTTCATAATTTTCTCTTCAAGTGGATCAATAGTTTCTATTTTAATTTGCCCGAAGCCTTTGGTAATACACCATGCTTCTATGATATCCAAGAAACGTTTATCCTGTTTGCTCACTTCATCCGTAGTGGTTCTTAATATTTCATGATGTAATACAAGTGGTAGAGTATCCATGATGTAAGTGGTAACTGGTTTAAGGCAATCTAAATGATTTTCTTTTTCTGTAGCTAATGCTTCAAATGAAGATAAAACTTCAATAAGATCAGGATTCGCTCCAACAGCCCATTTTAAACGTTGCGTAGCACTAGCCACCAACATTTTCTGTTTTTCACGGACTTCATCCAATCTACTCGTAATCGCTATCAATTTCGATTGTTTTTCTTTCAAATCAATTATAAATTTACTCCTTATTGTATTATTTTTATTTTCTAAGGATTGTTGGTTAACTATATCTTCAAACATCCAATTATGCGTATTTATTTGTGATTGTAATCGTTGCACGCTACTTTGTAATAAAGCAGCAGCTTTTTCCATCTTTTTTAATTCTTGCATTTTCTCCCAAGTAGTTTTAACGTTATTCTTTAAGCTCGATGTCTGTGCGAACAGGGTTTGACTGAATAACCCATTTTTAAGTGTCAATGTCCATGCTTTTTGACATAACTCATCAAGAGGTACTTTATTCTCAGCACCTATATCTTTTTGATCGATTTCATTAGTTACATCCAAACCTGTAAGAAGAAAATATTAAGGATAAGGTATTATGTATATGTACCTTGGAAAATACTTAAATACAAAAAATATTCGAGGAGTGAAAAGAATATGTTAAAAAGTTATTTGACACACCTTGTAAATATGATATATGATCTTTTAAATATGTTTTGTGTTCAAATCATTAAACACAAAATAGATCACAAACATTCAGAGAAAGTATTCTGTCAAAATGTCAAAGAAAACATCGTCCACCCCTAGCAGCACTATGGTCGCAATAGAAGTCGAACATCCCACTTAGTTTAAGATTGTACAACAAAAGCAATCTTTAATAGGATACTATTTAGATTGCTTACTATTTGGAGTATACTATTTGGATGACAAAGTCTAACTCAGCAGAACTAAAGGACAGGATCGCAAGCGATAAGACTAAATGCAATTAATTATTTGCTCAAATGGGCCCTAATGTTATGCATACAAAGATTGTACGATGTGGTAAGAATAATCAAAACAAAACTCGTCCAATCAAAATCGTCCTAATTGAACCTTCTAATGGTCAATCAATCATGCAAAATAAGACTAAGCTGGGTAATACAAATATAAAAATAACAGCTGATTACACTGTGAAATCAATAACTTACTGGAAAAGTGTAACTGCTGAATTAAAAAGAAGATAATGGTGAAAATAATTTAACTATCAAATACTTTAACGGTGTTCCCAAAAGTGTGAAATCAGTTGAAAAAAGACAGGAAAACTAAAAATCCACTTATCAATATACGCTCAAAATGTTGGTGCAATCAGTACGAAATGGATTAATATTAAAAAATCAGTGGCTGCTACTAAGATATAATTGTGCTAGTAGATAGTTGACATAATTCCAATATCCCCCCACGCCTCAGACTAAATTAACAAGTTATGATGTATTTAGATGTGATCGATCCATGACTCGTAGTAATAAGAAGAGAGAGAAGACATTAAAACCCAGAGTCCTGACACCAGCACTGAATATGGCTGAACAACTGTTTATAGCTTGCAATTTTAAACATACATCATTTATTACAGGCGGTGTCTACATTCCGCCAAACTCCGCGCCTCAAGCGTAAACCGATCACACATATGTGATATAATATAAAATAATACTAATATTCCGTTCTTCATCTTTGGCGACTACAACCTACGTGGAGTGGAATGGATTAATGACCAGGAGGGTTTTGGAATTCGATGCCCAAACAATGATATTATTTCAAATAATGCTACAATTATAATGGAAAACTTCTCTTACATTAATTTAAACCAAAAAAAAAAAAACAATATTCCCAACAACAGAAATATATTTTTAGACTTAATGTTTAGTAATATCGATACCATTTCAATTGATAAACGTGACGACTACATCATTGAGGATAGTGAGCATCATTAAGCTATTGCTGTAATATACATTTAAATGGTGAAATCGCTCCATTGAACTGTGAGTCATATTTCTATGATTTTGTAAATTCAAATTATTTTTAATGAATGATTCTCTCTCTAATATTGATTGGGAGCACTTACTGTTAAATAAAAAAATCAATGAAGCTACGAATAACTTCTATAATGGTTTGCAAAAGATGATTGACACACATATTAATGTAAAAAAAGTATATAATCTAATTTTGCCTCATGGATCAATGAAAATCTCGAAAAATTACTAGCTCCAAAGAAGGTCGCTCATAAGGAATATAAAGAGACTAAGTCAGCTGAAGCTTATCATAAATTTAGTAATTTGAGATCTATTTGCAAATCCGTTAATAATACCCGCTATACAAATTACATTAATAAGACCGAGTCTTCATTAACAAAGAATCCAAAGCACTGGAAATATATAGCAGATTATACCGAATCATCTACGATTCCTAATTGCATATATTATAAAAACTCCATATTAAATACTGGTCAGGAAATTGACGACGGTTTTTCAAAGTAATTTTCTAGTGTTTATGATAGCACAGATCCATTTAATTTTGGTGAAATTAATACGAGTAATGCTATTAACTTTACTGATTGCGAGATCTCAATTTATTCCTGCATTCCCAAATTGCTGGCTAAGTTGGTTACTAATAAATTAATATGGACAAGGCAATTAAAACCCTGATCTCACCAAACCAGCATGGTTTTGTACAAGGCAGATCAGTTGAATCTAATCTTCTAAACTTTTGATAAGGTGAACCAAAAATTATAGTTTTTTGGACTCCCGATGTCAATATGTTAGGATTAGGGGTCATACATCATCCTCAATAAGAGTAACTTCTGGACTTGCACAAGGATCACACAGTGGGAATACTATTTTACTTGTTTATAAATGACGTAGTAAGTGTTATCAACTCTTCGTCTTGTTTACTATTTGCTGATTACATTAAAATATTTAGGTCAATTAAAAACATCAATGACGTCCAAATGCATCAAAACGATGTTAATAATTTTAATAATTGGTGTAAATGGAATCACCTTGAAATAAATATTGAGAATTCTTTCGTAATACCATTTTCTCGCAGAATACCCGAAATACATTAATTCCCTCATATTCTATTGAAAACTCAGAACTAAAAATTGTCAAGGAGATAAGAGATCTTGGGGTAATATTTGACTCTGAACTCACTTCTTCAGCACATATGGACTACATTGTTAATAAATCTTTTAAAACCTTAGGCTATGTATTTCGTTTTACTAAAGAGTTTGATGGACATTATACATATAGCCATTATACATTATTCAGTTAAGCCTTTACTAGAGTTTGTGAGTTCTGAGTGGTCTCCACATTACAACTAAGACGTAACCAGAATAGAGAATGTTCAAAAGAAATTTTTTAATTTAATGAAATTAAACATTATCTGCCTAAGGAGACTCCAAATGAACACATATTGAACATGTAATTATTAATGGAATTGCAGTTCTTTATTGAATAATGTTAACTTCAAAATACCTACAAGACAGTTTCAAATCGAGTTGATTTCTTTGGGACCACCTTGTCTCGATATAAAAACAATTTAAGACATATAATTTAACCTGTTAACGAAATAGTTATCTTCAAAATTCTACTTTATATTCTTTAGCTTTCATGATGTACATCTACAAGTATTGTAATAGTTTGTATAGTCACATACATATACATATAGCGACAAAATACGATTTATGTTTAATATATTAGTTTACAAGTTGTACCCACACATACATTATAATTATTATGTATTATATTTTTAAGGGGGGTGATCCCATAAATAAACGTTTACTTTACTAATAAACGTTTACTTAATCAACCAAAGTATTAAAGTATCTAATAAATAGCTAAGATCTCGGCTTACCTAAACGTTGTAGTAAAAAGCATATAACATATGCAATTGCTTCAGTAGTAACTCCAAGAAAATGTCGACTTATAAAATCGGAAATATATTGTCGAATCGGTTTAATCAGTTGGTCGTCATTGAATACAATGAATTCTTCATTGCCTTGGAACGACTGGCACATTTCTTTACATAGATTAAAGAATTCGGTAATTGCTTGTAATCGTTTCAATAAAAATATATCCTCCAAAATATTTCGGACTTGAGGATTAAATATGGGCGAAGCAAATGTCTTCGCTTCTTTAACATGATCTAGATTTCGCCAACTCAATGGTACATCAATGTTGCCTAATGAATTAACAATATTTGTTATTTCCAAGTTCAGTTTATCGAATAGACCATTAAATCCCATCAAGAGCATCTTTCCCGGTGCCAAATTATCAGTTGTCGAATGCAATAATGATTGATACTGTAGTTTCAATGTCAGTACAGTGTTACGAAAGATTTCAAAGTCAGGCTAAAAATAATTCAAATATAAATAAATAAAAGATCAAAAAGAATATGTTACTTTCTAATGTAGAAAAATCTTTGAATCTTTGAGAAATTTGAATCTTTGATTCCTATTTTGTATAACTACTTTCCTATTTTGTATAATTACTAAGTCGTACCGCAGATACCTAGGATGTGACGCGATATTGATACAAATTGTTCGAGAATATTTTCTTAAAAGTTTCTCAACACCCCGGAAGTCTATGCTATAACGACACATTCTATTTATTCAGTAAGTTCTTAGATAAAGTATTTTAAACTTAAACTAGAGTGAAGTACAAATTTTCAATAAACAGAACTGTCGCATTAGGTCAAGAAATGATTAATAGACTTAGAAATGCAAATCTATCAAAGTATCACTTCAAAAATGAGAAATATGCATTAAAACCACTTGAAAAGTACAGAGGAGCAAAATTATTGAAACTACTTTATGTCCCTAACATCAGATGTGTTATTGGCTGAACGGCCTCAAACGTAAGAGACAAATGAATAAAACAATTAAATAATTAAAAGATAATCAATTCTAATAAATTTATCAGCACTAGACATTACGTTAATTTAATACGGATAAAGCAAAAAAGACATTAATGTCTAAATACATCAAAATGGTATATTGATCTCCCTACACATGCGCCTTTTTCGTTTTCTATATACAGACATCTTATTAACACATACACGCTGACCAAACGAAAATTATATATGTATGTATATTCTAGGAGCAAACTTTGGAGAGAGTTTTCCTATCCCTCTTCAAAGTTTGCAACCGACCTCATAACCGACCTTTGTAATGGCTTTCTAATGACCTCAACGGACATTTTTCTTCGTTATTTTCAACCGACAATTTTTATTGCCTTAACGAACTTTCTTATTCACTTTAAAAAATCGTTACTAATTTTGAGATGTTGACCATATAAAGTTATCTACTACTACTTTCAATACATAAGGAGTTTATGTACGCCAAGAATTCGATCTAAAAGGACCACGCAGCCTAACATCATCGAGATGTAGTTGCAAGTTATGTTCCACACTACTGGGCGAGCTAATTCGCACATTTCATAGGCATAATTTACAATGGATGATCAAACCTATCTTCGCGTGTACGCCGAGCATATACGCAGTTGCAAGGCGAGCATTATAGTTAAGAATAAGTTAATCATTTGAAATCAAATCAAAATCATCATCAAACATCTACAAATCAAAAGCAAAGTATTACACAATACATCTGCAGAGTGTTGCGATTCGTTCATCATTCAATTTCTTATGTCTTTCCCCGCGTACACATTTATAACTCTCACCCACTAACAGTGTCTTCGATACAACCATGAGAAGGTCGGCGTCAAAGAAGTTAATGGAAAAGCCACGATCAACGAGTCAACATCACCAACGAGTCAACATCGCCAAGCCAAGCAACCAATTCGTCTTCCACAACCAGATCGGCTCCTTTCGCTTGCACCATTCATACAACGATTCATTTATCATCATCAACAGCGACCCGCGCCGCGCCAATCTAATCCGATCAGCATCATCATCAATGCATCCAAACTTTCAGAAGAACAATTATAACAATTATCATGTTATATCTAGTTCGCTATGACTTTATCTTTGCTTTTAACAAAATTAAATGTGTCGTCCTAACTACCCTTTGTGCATTACAATTATCTCCAAGCGATATGTTAGTCATTGAAACGAGAGCGAGTTGAATCATCTAATTTCTTATATACATATACGAAGAAAAATAAAAATTGTTTAATATTTGAGGCAAACACAAAAGAAAAAAATACTGCTTGTCGCTGCAAAAAATGTTTCAACTTTCAATTGCAATATTTATTCACCTATGTATAGCTTAACAAAATTCTTATAGTCCATTAGACGTAAAAACATAACCTATTATAGATGCATCCCGTATACAAATTGTTACAAGAAAATTATTCTTGAAGAAGAATCTCGATATAGCTAGCAGGGCTGTGCTGGGCCGGTGGGTTACCGGGACTTTCCCGGTGGACTGCTCGCTGAAAATTGAAAATGGCTCGTAGGCTGATAGCAAAAACAGAAATATAGGACTACCATTCTAGATTTCCCTGGAGCAAATTTGATCTCAGTCCAGCGCTGGTAGCTAGTATTATGTCCAAAGCGCCACTTCTGAATATATGACATATTTATATTTGAACGCTGTTCTGTTAGGAAAAACCTGATTGGTTTGTAAAATCGAACGTAAATCCCACAATTCAAATCACATAACTTCCCAAATGTATTAGTCATGTGCACAATATTGGAACACTAATTAGGATTTGTGAAGATTGTATACTTCTTATGAAATTCTAGATTTGTACATTTTTTAAATTAGGAAAAAAAAACAACTTACACTTAAGTCCATTTCCATAACAACACAAGACAAATGTTTTTCCAATTGCCCCATCAAATCTGTTAATCCTATACCAATTCCATTGATAACATCATTCAAATCGATAATCATTTGCATCACACTCGGCTCTTCGCTTTGCATTTTTTTCACAGTTTCGGGCAAAATTATTGTATGAAAACTGAAATCCAAATCATGTAAACTAGTATACATAATATTAGCCGCTTGAAGACCATTCATTGTATGCATAAATTGAGCATCTTCCTCAATATTTGTACCGAGAAGTAAATAGTTAATCAATTCTATAGCCTTAGTCGAATGTGATGCGAGTTCAACCAAAAACCAATCACCATCGCGTGAAGTTAATTGGACAAGCCAATCTCCGCTCTTGGAGACAGCTGTTTCAAACGTCAGAAACGATCTGTTGAGCATCAATAAATCTGTAGCTATCATAAATTCCAACGCATCAACTGAATTTTCTTTATGTTTTAAGAAATTCACTAAACATTGTTTAGCATCGGCATAATGTTGCTCTAACAGAATTCGCGGTTCATTTGTACGTCTGTTATTCCAATCTTCAAAAGCCTTTGAAGCTAATCCAGCTGTACTGCTGCACAACAAATTTAAATGATAGCTGAATTCAAGAATTGAACTAACTGGTTTCGCACTAGCTTTCACTAACTCTTCACGAACGATGTTAAAGACTTCCACGTCATTCGAATCGAGTAAATTATGTGACCATTTCAAATAATTATTGATACGATGATTGCAGAGAAATGATGCTGGACATTGAGCATTTGTAGACCAATATTCCTGCAACAAACTTAAACATTTTCTTATGAGTACGGCTTGTTGCTGAAATAGTTGATTGGTTTCAGTTTCGTATTGTTCGCATTGAGCAAACATATTAGCTTGACCAGCATTTTGTAAAAATTCTTTTACAATATCAAACATCTTAACGCTCTTTAAATCAACAATTGTATTTAGATCGTTAAACCATTGGGAAAACTGTTGACCATGAATTGTTTGCATTGCTTCAGTATATCGTTCCAAATGAGTTTCGCATTCTTTAATAAAATCATTTAAATCTGTTTGAGCATCACCGATTGCTGCTTGCATCCGTTGGCGTGCATTATATCTAGATGGTAAATTGTAGATTGAATGCTTTGAGAGACCATTTGCTTGTGCATCCTTCATTAGGGCTAACTGTTCATTCAAATCGCGTAAAGAGGATTCGCTGGTATGAAGCTGCTTGGATAATGCTTTGAATTCGTTGAGTTTCTGTATAATTTCGGGTAAGTTTTCTTCAACATCTTGTCTGTAAAAATGAAAAATAATAATTAGTCATCCATACTACTGTAGACCAGTAATGGCTTTAGATGAATAAAGCTGAAATGTCATCACTAAACATTTCCGGAATTATCAAAATTCAATATGAAGTTTAGTTAAAGCAGATTACTTCAATTTCATTATTTAAAAGTTAGTTCATAAAGCAAGATAATTATGTATACTTAAATCCATTAATAAAAATTAAGGAACAATTTCAAACTGCTATGGAAGTAGCAAACCTTACCACGAAGAAAAAATAGCAAGAAACGCTCCCTAGAAAGGAAAAGCAATAGTTGAGATCAACTAACCCTCAACCGCGTACTAAATTTTCAAAATGTGGTGGAAACGAAAGCCAAGTAAATTTCTTCGTCTCACGGATGGTAATTTCTCGGATAGTTTTCTATGAGTTGGTTTAGATGTTTTAGGTCAAAATATACGTGAAATATATGTATGTATGACAGAATTTGTTTAAGACAGTAAATAATTATTATTTATTTTTTAGATAAGTAAGTTATTTCGAAAACAATACATTGACTATATGAAACACAGAATTAGTTTAAAAAGCAAGTCAGGGTAGATGGATCCATTTCTGGCATCGGTGAAATCCTTCATCAAAACCCTCTGCTTTCTATTAAGTTAATTAAATTTACTGTCATAAAGTAATACGATCATACATACCTTACAGATAGCGTGTATCGGTTAATACTTAAGAGATGAATGAGATGGCTTAATGCAAGAAGACTTTAATTGTTGATAGGGTAGCGCCACATAATGGTATATCACTTTAGATGTTTCATCGTCAACTTATGTACATTATATAGAGAGTTTTCAATTTAGTTTGAACAAGCCGAGCGGTGTGGTATGCTAAGTCGTTGCTTTTCATAACTGAGAACAATGATGGTACCGAAAGCATGAGGGTACTGATGAACACTTTCACCAATGCCAAAAATTGATCCATCTACCATCACCCGCTTTGTAAAGCTAATTGGGTGTTTCATATAGTCAATATGTAGTTTTCGAAATAACTAATCTAATTAACAAAATTACATTATTTCCTCAAAATAAACAGCCTTTTCTGGAAATAACTGCAACCTACTTATTTTACATTTCGATATATTTGAAATCTGCTGAGTTCAAATAAGTATTACACATTGATTTTATATTTATAATTTTAAAAACAAGATTTTAACGTCAGAACGTGTATAGAAATGTTTTTTAAATTTATGCCGCTAGTGAACTCTGTTCTAATAACACTGGTCGACAGTAATTTTGTTAAATGGATAACTGCAGCTGTTTCTTATGTACTTTGCTACGTTAAAGCCGAATATTAACAAAAATTTGTCCACCAGGTCTTTTTTTTTTTTTTTACTGAGTTTAGTTTATATTAGAAAGCGATAGATATCTTAAACTTGGATTCTAGTTGTTATA
>WYDF02292498.1:0-16175 GCA_009867245.2 Adranes taylori | reverse complement strand
TATATATACCTGAAGCAATTAAGCAATTAATAGAATGCTAATAATAAAACCCATATCTAATACAAATAGATAAATTTCTTGCTTTTCATAATATTCGGCTTTAGGTATTATAAAGTTTTTCACAATGAAACTAATTATTAAATAAATATCAGCAAACAATTTTGAGGTAAAAATTTTTCTCTAAGTTGCACTACAAAGTAAAATATAATTTTTCGTCTGTCACAAAACAAAACATTTATCTATTATATAGATTTTGGCTCCTGACAATTACGGCACGAGGCACACTGTATATTAATTAATTATTCACTCGATTACTGTATATGTAATCGAGTGAATATCAGCTCCCGGGACAAAGTTAAAAATATGCTGTTTTTGGAATTTGAAACATAATAAAATTTTCTACAAGATTTATATCGACCATATTTTTGAAAAACTATTTCGATAAAGGTGATAAATTTTTGAAAAAATCGAAAAAAAATATTGATTATGAAATTGTCAATTTTATATAAATGCGGTTTCCACCATACGATTAGTATTTAACACCACACGATGAAGCAAAATGCCACAATAATTTAAATTTGGACAAATCCATAGACTTCAAAAAAATATAAAAATTTTGCCTTGTGGAAATTACATGCAAAGAAGGACGAACATCGAAACTAGATTTCTAATTAATCTACCGTTAATAATTTGGACACAGGACAGAAGCATAATTTTTGTAAACATGACGAGTAATGGGTAAAAATGGTTAAATAGCATAGCTGGAGCAGCATATAATATATGGTCCAAATAGGCTCACATTTAAGAGTACATGGAAGAGAACAAATATGGAATAGAATATAGATGCATTATTTTTGGAATGAGTAACATATATTAAAATACAGTATATAAGAAATATATAATGCAAGCATGTTACACAATTGCTTTCGCCAATGCGAGATGTAAATAAGTAGTAATATTTAATATGCCAGACTGGTCTATCTTTTATTAGTCTTTAGGCCATGCAATTAAAATAGTCATAGTACGGGGTTGAAGTATGGACGGTTGAACCGCGGGAGTTTAGAAAGAATGCAAGTGGGTTTTTTAAAAAGGATATGAGGTTTGGAAAGGAATACATGGAGTGAGATTGTTATAAGAGAGGTAGAAATATTCAAATGTTGGATTGAAGGAGTAAAAAAAGTGATTAAATTTGAATAGAAGGTTTTGAGGGTTGTAGGTTGGTTAGAGAAGTGTACATGGAAGGAATGATGAAAGTAGAGTACGAAAGATGTGATAATGTTTGGATTAAGAGTAGAATTAAAGTGAATAGGAGGATTGGATGGTCAGAGGGAAGGTGGTGGAATGAGATTGTGGAAAGGATGAAATATATTGAAATGCAAGAGAGTTGTAAAAGCATATGGGAGATTTGATATAATTGTCGGTATGTGAAAATACATGAAGGAGACGGAATGGCAAAATATCTATTGTCAGGAATAAGTGCGGAATATAAAAGGTTAATAGCTAGGTTTAGATGCGGGAACGAGGAGAGAGGAAACAGATACTGGATGAAGGCAAAGCTAGAATGTGTAGGATTTGTGGAGTAAAAGAAGAAAAGTAGAATTATTCGTTTAAGTTATGAGAATGGGAATTGAATGGGAAGAAAAAGAAAGAGAGGAAGGGGAAAACGGAGGGTAAGTCTAGGGCAGAAGGGTATGGGATTAGAAATAATGAAACGAATTATTTAGTGAAATAAGAAAGACGAAATTAAAATGGAAAAGGATGCGATTGGGGGGGGGGGGATTTAAGTGATTTGTTCTAGGAATAAGTTGTAGCCTTTCCTTCTCCCGTTATAGGACAGTAAGAATAAAGATAGAAATAGTAAAAGTCAAATAAAATTTAAAAAAAGAATCGAAAGAAGAAGAATTTAGTACTTAGAATTTTATACTTAGAATTTTGTTATTGTTTTTGTTTTACTTTATAATATTGTTGTTTATTTTACGGTAATTGTTTATTTGTAAACTGTTATGCCAATAGAGGTTATATCGATGTATCTATCTATCTAGACATAGTATTTTTTTATAGAGCATGAAGAACAACTGTAGAGAATTATAGACACTTCTTTTTAAAGCCATTCATTTTGTGCATTGTAAAAAATAGTTAGAGATAGTTCCTACCAAATCGCCCCCATAGCGACCAAAACCTGTTCCAAACGAACTGTAACTGCGTCAGAAGATTAACGGTTACGGTATATCGGTATTTTAGGTCTAACATAAATAGTTTGGTGGTTTGACAACTGTCATTTGAAAATCCATGATGGCGGATGACAGGACAGTTCCGGTTGTCATTCCGGTGGAAGTCCCGGTTCGAAATTTATCTAATATTTGATGGCGAAATTTGATTTTTTTAATTTTTAACATTTGAATTATGGGCTGTTGACGCCTTCTCCGCACCGGGCTCTGCGTGGAGGGGGTTTGGTTTACTCTACTCCGGGGTCCGCGGGGAGGCCGAGGCCTGGGTCTGCGTGGAGGCGTCATCGTTTGAATTTGAAGTTATGTAATTAGGTATTTTTGTAACTGATATTCTTGCTATCAACAGGTGGTAATTCCACACACTCTCTGCCTGACTCAAGATGCCTGATCCCTCGATTTGCTCTCACCCCACCCTTCTCCGACTGGTCTCATTCCTCGTATATCTTTGCAGATTCTGTTTTAGTATTTTCCCTTTTTTTTTATTATTTTGCGTCTTGCGCCAGACAGAGAGTGCGGTGAATTACTGGATATTGACAACAGAAATACCAGTTACAAAAATACCTAACAACATAACCACAAATTCAAATGATGAGGTGTCCCAGGCAGAGCCAAGCTCCAACCTTCGCCTTAGACTCCGGAACAGAGCAGAACCCCTCACGCAGACCCCGGTGAAGAGCATGTGGCAAAAGCCCAAACTTCAGTTATTAAAAATTTTTAAAAAATCTAATTTCCCGCCAAATATTCGATAAACTTCCCCGGACTTACCCCGGAATGACAATTGGAAATGTCCTGCCATCCGATAATTTGGATTTTCAAATGACAGCTGTCAAAGCACGAAACTATTTATTATCAAGAACAAGAATCCAAAATATTACCAATAACCTAAATAACAGCGAAATAAACTACAATAATTATTCTAAATATACCGCTGAAAGGGAACCATCTTCCATTGTTTTGGTCATTAATTAATCATTAATTCATTAATTCTATAAATTAGTAGGTTTGTATTGTGGGGGCGAAATATATTCTTTTAAACAGACAGATTTAACAAAATATCTCAACTAAATGATTCCAGTATGGATTTTGACAGGTTAGAAAACTAAATTGTACAGTCTAAGGAAAATAGAATTAAGTTAATAAAATAATAATTTTTTATTTTAAATAAATTTAATATTTTTAAAATCATTCAGACTACCTCTGTAGAAAGAGATCAGTTATTCTCATGGACAGGAAATTTAGCAGAAATACTTATAAATATTTCAACATATTGATGGAATTTTTAATCATAGTTTTAGAACTTCTGTTTTAATTGGCTTAATGGTACGTCTTAAAAAAATATAAGTAATTTCAATGCTTTTCGCTGCTAAAGATTCTTTATTTAAAGCCATTAAATATTCTTGTACAAGCTAGATAATTATAGCTCCAGCTTTGATCGTCATTTGCACCGGACTTTTCTAAATCCACTTTACGTGCATTATGCCACATTTTATCGCGATTTTTCTATCTCGTCTATTACGGCAATTGCAGCCGCAATGAAGCGTATTGGCAAGTTGGATCTTTGGCTTAATACCTATGCATAAATATGCGAAGTTTTTAATTTACTATTCACAATAACTGGACGATGGTATTTCGATTATGAATTATATGTTGGTTATGAGTATCTACTTTATTGGTGTTTAATGATTTTCACAGGTATATCAAGGTTTCTTAAACTGTTTTCAGTTTATTTTCAACAATTTCCATTAAAATTTAAGAGATTGTATCTTTTATTAAAGTGTTTTGTTTTTCTGTAACATGGTTTCGACACGAAGATTCTCCTCAATAAGAGATGTATATTGGTAGTGTGATGAGGTTACTGAAGATCGTAGCAAATGTAATATTACGTTCAAAAAAGTCCTTAGTGCAAAAATTATTAAAAACAAACCATTGATGAAGAAGAAGCTAGACCATGAATTATTGCAGATATTTGACACTGACATACAGAAAAAAATTCCAACAGAAGAAAATTAGTCCAATCATAGATCAGAAATAAATTTCGAAAGAAGCTTATGTACATTTTTCTACATACAGTTCATGATTCGCCTGATGTGGTGGACAAAGTCAATCTTAAGAAAGAAATTGAACTCAAAAGAAACAGGTCTTTCTAAAGCCGGTGACCGCCTGATAGCCATTACAGTATCCGAGCCAGGCTGAAAAAATCCAATAGATCTACATGACTACTTTAGAGAACTACATGCTGAAAGGCATATTTCCTACACAATGGACAAATCAAATTTGGCCCTGTTCACAAAGAAGTGTAAGAAAGACATTATAGATCCAAAATCGTATTGAACATTATATCCATTACGTGTAAAACTTTAGAAAAAGTAGTATCTACTATAGTAATTCGGGGGAATACAACTCTCAATTTAAAGTTTGTCTTTCAAGAATCTTACTTGACAATAAATCTTATTGAAACCTTAAAAGCCTAATACGTATGCATCATAAGTTAATATAGGATAGTATTAAAAATAATACTTAATGTTTAATACTGGTAATTGTGTGATGGTTAATACTTATTCTGGCTCTTATGCTTATAAAAGGCATTGTATATTAATTACGCTTGATATACAATGCAATACTGGTATATAATGATACGCATTTTAATAACTAAAATATTTCACATCTTGTTTATAGATCAACATAAAATAAGTGATACGGAAAAGGAAACACCCAGTTACATAAACAATAACCCCCCCCATTTTAATTTCCCCTTTCCATCTCTATTATTTCCTTCTTTTTTCTCCCAGCCCTTTTTCATTATATTTTTTACTATGTCTTTCAAGCTTTCAATCTATCTTTCAATCAGAGTTTCCTTTGCCCCCGGTTCGAGATATAGCCTCCAATTCTGCCCTTTCTTTTTTCTTTCATCAGTTTCCCACATCAACTGCTGAAACAACTTTAGCCAATGATACTACGTCTTCTCTTCTCTCCCACATATTCTGCATTTTCTGTTACATTCCTTCACACCATATCTATTTTCTCTCTCCATACTTCTACATCTAAACTTCTCTATAAATCTCTTCTCTTTCATGCCTATACAAGATGTTTAATATTTTGGCATTCCCTACCATCCTTCAACCACTTATACTTCCTGCTATACTTACTTATTCTAATTCTTCCATTCAGTCTCTTATTTCTTGAAAATACTTTTTTCTTCCCCGTTAGTTTTTCATCTTCGTCCACTATTATTTTGCTGTTATAGTTCACCAATTTAGTAAACGCAGTTACCCAAAATTAGTACTCTCTTGCAAAACAATTTCTTGCAAAACAATTTCACTTGGCGTAGACTTGTCTAGCTATAACATTTTATTATTTTCATATATCCCATTCGTAATTTCTCCACTTTTTCAGTTTCTCTAATTTTTCCGATATACCAACTTCTTTCATTCTTTTTCATAATTTCTATCTCACGATCTTGGTAAAGGCTGGCATTAAATCTACAAACAGTAAATATTGGTTACGAACTTTACTTACTTCCTGATTTATAATATAATTTAAGGTATTCGAAATCCTGCTTGCATGTTGACCAACACATTTTTATTCTCCATTTCTTTTCCTAATTTCTTATTCATTATTCGTGCAAAAAGTCAGTAAATTCCATTCATAATTGTCACCACTCTGTAGAACCCGGCATCCATTCTATCCCGTTTTTATACACTGGCAAAAATTCTCCCTGCTTCGTCACGAGTCATTTCTTTTTCCTTCTATACTGCATTCATACTGGTAATTGTGTGATGGTGATAGTGTCAAGGTCAGAATCTTATCGTTATGCAAACTCTTCGACACCTCTACAGGCATTTCGTCTGGACCCTCTGCTAGCTACTGAGTCGCACACCGAATCGCTAAAGCTGGGAAGCCATCAGCCCTGGATATGGTTGAAATTATGTTAGATAAGCAGGAGGCAAACAAGCTAAAAAGCATATCACTTTCTGATAATACATTTGAACGCAGAAAAAACTATAGGGCCGGTGACATTCGAGAACAATGAAAAATTGGTCTAATTTTGTTCTGCAGTCTGATGAGTCGACTAATGTTGCAGATTGTGCGCAATTTGTGGTATTTGTGCGCTCTGAAGCAGATGAAAGCGTCAATGAAGACATTTTATTTTGCAAAGTACTTCCTGCGAACAATATTGGCCAGTATTTGTACGACACGTTTTTAGAAAGCACTCGCGACTACGTGATTGATTGAACAAAATGTATCGCTATTTGTAGCGATGGCGCTAAAGCTATGACTGGCAAACAAAGCGGGTTCATTGCGAAATTAAAATCAATAATGCCAAATGTGTCATGAACACACTGCTTTCTTCGTCGACAAGGTTTCTCAGATAGCCAAGGTTTTATTTTCTGATTTGAATGATGTATTGCAAGAGGGGATCAAAGTTGTGAACTCCATGAAAGGTAACGCTTTGCAAACTCCACTGTTTAGTATTATTTGTGAAGACATGGATTCCCTCTATCAAAATCTCCTTTATCATACAGAGGGCAGATGGCTATCAAAAGGAAATGTATTAACAAGAATTCTGCAACTAAAAGCTGAATTGTTATTGTTCTTACAAGATGATAAATTTGAATACGCGAAGTAATTTTGTGGCCATGTTTGGCTATTAAAATTAGCATTTCTCGCTGATCTTTTCAACCACCTCAAAATTTTAAAGCAGAGCCTCCAAGGGCAAGAAGAAAATACTCTCACGACCAGGGATAAAGTCAAAGGATTCCTTACAAAACTTCATTTGTAGTCATTGCCTTTACAAGAATGGATGTATGATTCTTTCCCTTGCGTTCAGAAGATTGTCGAAGAAATTGCAAAGGGGCAATCGTTAGCACTATGTTCTCACATTCCTTGCATGATACAGAGCTTTCATAATTTGGAAAAAAGATTATTAAGTTAGTTTCGAGAACTGAACTCTGACGCTGTCAATGGAATGGATTCTTAATCCTTTTTTGGATATGTCTGTTCACACTGAAATTATTGTTGCATTCTTAATGTAGTGTAGAGAGAATGTAGATTGTTGACCCTATATTTAAAAATAAAACTTTTCTCTGAAATTGCTGTACCCCGGGGTTTAGACCCCGGGGTCGCGACCTACAGGTTGAAAAACACTGACTTAGAAAATGCAGTGAAAAGGGAATATACTTTATCAAATAAATGAAAAGTAGTTGTTTGAAATTGCTTGGACGACTATTACAATATTTGGGATGCAATACAAGAAAGTTAAGATAATATTTATACGAGCAAAGTCATGCAATTGCAAAGAATGTGATTTTCTTCGAGATTATGTGAAAAACCTGAAAAGTGAAAATTCATTGCAGTTTGTGCTTTTGGACGAAACCTGGATTCTTCAGAAAGGAGACGTTTGGAAATTAAAAAAATTGGACAGATGACAGCCGGAACTGTACAACACAAGTATCTACAAATAACAAACGTTATATTATTTTAACTGCAGATTGTGCAAGTGGCTTTAAAAAGACTTGTAATCTGATATTTATGATATTTACGTGCACTTCAATAAATTCACATTACAACTATTTAATGAACCACGAAATTTTTGGAAAATGGTTTGAAACCAACATAGTCTGGTTTTAATTTTAACATAGCCATCTGTCATTGTTATGGATAACGCTTCTTATCACTCGCGACTTCTTAAAAGTCTTCATGGAAGAAGAAATAAATAAAAAACTGTCTTAAACAGAAAAAAAAAACGTTGATTTTGATGAAAATGACTTAAAACTAACTTTTCTCCAAATTGTTTTCAGCATAAAACAAAAAACAAAATTATAGCGTGGATGAAATACGAATGACAGTACAAGATTTGTAGATGATGATCTAACTTAAGGTACAAAAATGGATAGATAATGCAGAAGTTATGGATTTGGAAACAAGAGACAGAAAGTTTTGTAAAGAGACGTAAAAAAGCGAATGTTAGAGAAAAGACGAATGGAGAGATGGCACGCAGAACTGAAATGAAGTAGCCATTAATGATGCGATAGCAAGAGAGGAAGCGGAGACTATTATGGAAAACTTTGACGTGTTATGAAGAAGTTGTTAGTAGTAGTAGTGTTTTGTATGTGTATGTATTATACTAGCAGTGTCAGTGTGTATAGTGTTAGGGTGTTGTAGTGATATTTTTGATCTAGTGACAGTTATATCGCTATCAAAGAATATAGCTACATTGCCTACATATCCTAATTAGCATCGATCAATGACAAACCACACTTTATCTAGACGACAATTGAATTTCACTTCCCACCATAGCAATCTGCATCTTCCACCACCAATACGACACTAATTTATTCAAACATCAATACTAATATATTCAAGCTATACATTTTGTTGTTTGAGTTTTTGTTTTGGTATAGTATGCCGCAATACTGGTGGATCTTACGCGATATAATCCAAGATAGCCGCCAACACAAATTTAAATAAAGAACCATGTGGTCGAGTTGTTTCTAACCTTAAAAGGATGTGGTCTGGTCGAAAAGAACATGGTGAAGCCCCGCATCAATATAAAAATTACTAGATTTAAAAATAAATGTAAGTAGATACAACAAGGGATATTTTCAGCGCTACTATTAACGGTTACTATCAATGCTACAACTATGTGCTTTGAAGTATACCGATAATAGCGTGTACAGCCTGCTCTTCTCTTGCACTAACTAATTATTAAACTAATTAAGTGTTCAGCTGACTGTACGTTAAACTACTGTATAATAATCAACAATAAATAAATCAATTCTGTTTTATATAATATGTTGTAAAGTATTTGACTTTCAGTAAATCAAAGACGTGGTGGTAGAACAGTCAATAATTGTTTCTGTGTTTCATGATCCATAATTAAGACTTATGTTAAATTAAGTACTTTGATTGTACTTCCTTAGTTATTTGATATTTTTGCAAGCGTTTTCGCCTATTATACCATAAGAATCGTCAGGCAACTACAGAGATATATGATTAATTTATGTTATAATTTAATTAGTATTGTTTATACTTACTATTTGGTTTAGATCTGTTTAGTTTCAGGATGTTGAACGTTTTATGTGAACAAAAGTTGTCGTTTTATGCGTTCGATTGAGTGAGATTGCGTGTATGAGCGTGACTTATGTATGACATGTGTCGTTTGTGTACCGTATTGATGTATAGTTGATTTTATATTTTTTGTTTCGGTGAATGTTTGGTGTAGTGTATTTTATATTTTGGGTGTGGTAGTTTTAATCTTTGTTTACCTGTTAGGTATTGTTGTATGTGCATTTAAGTATAAAAATATGTAAACTTTGTACAACAATGAATTAACGATCAACTATGTAAATATAGTTGATCGTTTATCCAGTTGTGGACAGGCTGCTTCCATAGCTTTTCTATTTCTAGGGCTTCGAGTACTGTTAATTTGGTACCTTTCTTTTCGTCGTGTAATAGTGTCATGTTTTCCATTTTAAATTTATGGTTGTTATCGAAGCTGCGTTTTCCTACGTTTCCACTAATTTTATGTGCTAGGTGTGCTTTAAATCGTATTTTAATTTCGCGTCCTGATTTTCTGATGCAGGTGACGTTGCAGTTATTACATGTAATTTTGTTTACTCAATTTTTATCTATTGTGTCTTTTTTGGTTTCTGCGTTGCATAGCTGTTCTGATATTTTATTCCTAGTGTAGTTACCGCGTTTTACGTAAAATTTTTCGTATAGTTTGTCTGTTCTTTTGTTAATTTTGCTTTGATATATAAATTTTCTATAAGTAGTTGGGTTTTTGTTCGTTTGTTTTTTGTATAATTGTTTTTTATTTCGTTTTTCTATTGTGTATTTTGTTTTATATGTCTATGGCTCCGTTGTTGTTTGCTATTTTTATCAGTATATTTTGTTCTTCTGATTTCTCTTCTGGAGTTAATGGTATTTTATTCATTCTGTTAATGAATGCTGCTTGTTTGTGCCACGGTGCGCGGTGTGAATCTGCAGGCATTATGACGTCGGTATATGTGGATTTCCCGTAAATATTATAGTTGAAATTTGTTGGTGTTTTCGTGGTGGTATATCTAATAAATATGTATATATTTGGGTTTATAATTGATTTCTTTGTTGAATTTGTGGTTAAAAATTATTGTTATTTGATCTATGGGGTAGTTGCATGAGTTGGCTATTGAATTTATGTGCATTTTGGTTTTGAGTAGTTTTAATGTGCCATATAGCTTTGGTATTTGTGGGTTCATGTTTATTAGCGGTGTTTTGTTTGCTGTGAACTTGCTGATAGTTTCTTGTGTATCTTTAATAATGCTTTTTATTTGTGAAATTAAAGAGGTTAGTAGGTTTTTATTTAATAAAAACCTACTAACCTCTTTACTACCTGTTGGACCAACCTGATTTGGACCTATAGGTCCAAATCAAAATAATTATAAAACACTAAAGATTTAAATATTAAAAATTCAAATTCCGCGCCAACTGGAAATGTCCTGTCATCCGCCATACGAAGATTTTATATGCGAAGAATCTTCTATAACAACATCACACGCATACTGCAACAAGATCAGATAGCGCAATGTAAACGGTCGTTGGTAGTAACATAACCAACGACGAGATTAAAGCCTCTGCTAGCGCATATTTTTTATAAGGACAGATCGATTAAATCCACAGAAAATATAATAATATTACCTAAACAACAAGGGTCATCTCTCAATCCACTCTATCTCTTACTATTAGCTACCTTCCGTATTATCTATTTCTTAATACCGCCACGCCCGCACTATGTACGTCCACTCTATCCCAAACTGCTGGGGGTGGGTCGGTGTGTTGAGTCACGCATTCGTAGATGAAACATTGCTAATCAGACTATAGTATGCGTCTATCTGGCCCGGCCGTCCTCTTATCTACTATCCACTGCCATTATTCCAAACTCAACAAAATAAGCCTACAACTCAAGACGAAATATCAAGACCCAATAGACAAAGTACATTACATTGAACTAAACAAGATAATAGCTGATATTAAGAAGAAAAGAAAAAGAAAAAGATATCAAGAAGAAAACACAAAAAAATTATAAACCTAAAGAAACAAAAGTACGACAAATCCAATACAACAAACGATATACAAACCTAACAACAACAGAATTCACACAAGGAGAAGAAAAACTAATCAATAAAGGCCATAAATATGTAATAAAACCACACGCGCACGAATCTAGATCTACCCACAATAGAAATAGCAACAAAATCACATCTACAAGATAAAGAAATAAGAGAACAAGCCACTCAACTGCAAAGAAACGAAGAAAGATAGATCAACATCCAGAAAAAACAAATATTTAACAAGGAACTTCGCCCAGCGAAAAACACTGAAAATAAAATTAAATAAAAGAAGTTAAGTCATCAAAGCAGACAAAGGAGCTGGATTCATCATTATCAATACAGAAGAATACATAGAAAAAACCGAAATTTTTTAAAGAAAACAATTTTGAAATACTAACAAAAAACCCACTAACCTCTTTTATTTCACAAACAAAAGACATCACTAAACACAAACAAGAAACTATCAATAAGTTCACAACAAAGAAAACACCGCTAATAAACATAAATCCAGAAATACCAAAGCTATATCGCACATTAAAATTACAAAAAATAAAATGCCCTTAAGACCAATAACCACATCATACAACTCCCCAATAGATCAAACAGCAAAAATCCGTTAACCACATATTCAAGAAAGAAAGCAATTACAAATCCAAATACATAATAAACAACTCAATAAACTAACAGAATTATAACAAAATATAATCGCAACAAAAGAACTGATCAAGCTCTCATTTGACGTAACCAATTACTACAAAACGTGACTATAGATTACACGCTAGACCTAACACAAAATATACTACAAAATAACCTAACAGATACAAAAGGCATAAACAATATACAGAAACTTATAAAACTCTGCTCTCAGCAATACTTCTGAACATCCAATAAAGATATATACCAAATGGAAAATGGAACACCAATGGGCTCACCAATATCAGGATTCCGTGTCGCAATATATATATATATATATATATATATATATATAGACAACATAGAAACCAAAATACATAACCTACCCGCAGCTACACATTTAATACTTTGTAAACACTACATGTGTGATATACTATGCATCTGGAAACCACGAAGACTGAAATAAATTTCACGAGGAAATAAATAACATACAAACCAAACTAAAATTCACCAAAGACAATAATTTCAATTTCCCAGACATAATCATCACAAAAGCACCAACAGATTTCTACTATAGTATTTACAGGAAACCGACATATACCGACGCCATAATACCTGCAGATTCACACAACCCACCAGAACACAAACAAGCAACATTCAAAGCATACATAAACAGCAGGAATAAACTACCATTCACTCCAGAAGAGAAATCGAAAGACGAAAGCATACTGATAGAAATAGCAAAAAACAACGGATACTCCATAGACATAATAAATAAAACACAATACAAAATATAAAAAACGAAACACTGGAAAAGAAAAGACATAAAAAACAAATAAACAAAAAACCCAATTACTTATAAAAAATTTAGATACCAAGGCAAAATTAACAAAAGAACAGACAAACTACTCAAAAAAATTGACATGAATTTGGTTACAACACAAGGACTAAAATATCAGAAGTACTATGCAACGCAAACACAAAAGGGCCACAATAGATAAAAACGGAGTATACAAAAATGCATGTACTGACTGTAAGGCCACTTACATCGGAGAATCAGGACGAAAAATAAATATAGGATTTAAGCCCTTTGGAGCCTTGTGGTACACTCATTATATCATTTCCTACAATTATTTTCTATCAGCTTTGTGATATATTGTGCCATACTATCTTCTTAATGTGTGTATTGTACTTCGATCTATTGGTTGGTAGCACAATTATGCTGTTGCAATTAAATAAGAATTGTGTGTTTACAATAAAGTGAAGATCGGTTGAGGTCCTACACGTGGTAATTAATTATTTCTTTTTTTGGAGCGACAACATTGAAAATGTCAAGTAAGTTGCAGTTTATTTCTATACAATATCGTCCACTAAATAATCTTATCTTGAAATATTATTCGAAATTATGTTTTATTTATTTTTATGTCACATACATGTGGTATAATCAGTATACTACAAGGCAAGCATTATTTCATAGACATTATTTTTGTTGCAGAAAATGAAATTTGTTTTCGTGATTTTGAAAATATCAATTATGAAGAATATATAAATTGGATTGATAAAATTCCTTCTGGAACTGAATCGGTTTGTAGTGAAGTAGAAAATGAAGATCCAATTGCTACCCCTAACTTCAACGAAATGCACGAAACTGAACCGGACTCCGAAAAAGCATCTCGATCTGCGGAGGAAGATGAAAGTAGTGACTTCGACATTCCACTGTGTCAGATTGTAGCTCGAAGTAATTTCGAAGGGTCAATTATAATGCCAATATTCTATAATTTCAGTTTTACTGAAATCGCAGGACCTATTAATATTCCATATGATATAGAATCACCGTCACAAACCGTTGATATAGACAAAAGCCGTTTGTCCCCACATGTCCAAACGAAAGAAAAATATTTCCTGGAATAAATATTTTGAGAGATTCGTACATATCCCAACTTATGAGTAGGCGCAGATTTGATTTTCTGCTCGGACATATGCACCTGAATGATAACGCACTTCAACTAAAGCAAGGAGGACCCGGATATGACAAATGATACAAAGTTGGGCCACTTTTGGAAATATTATCAAAATCCTTTCCCAAGTTTTACATAGTACATGACTCTTTTCCAATCGAGGAATCAATGATTCGTTTCAAAGCGAGATCATTTGTAAAACAATATATGCCGAACAAACCCATCAAATGGGGCTATGAATTCTGGTGTCGAGCGGACAAGTACAGGTATATCGACGAAATCCAAATATATACAGGAAATGTTGGCGACACCAATAAGAAACAATTGGGTCCCACAATGATAAAAGATTCAACCTGTTTTTTGACTGGAAAAAACTACCAGGATATTTTTCGACATTTATTTCACCTATTTGCCCCTACTAGGTGAACTAAAACAAGACAACATATACTCTACAGGAACAGTAAGAAAAAATCAAAGAGGCATGCCCAAGGATTTCCAACCAGACTTGGGAAAAAATTGTAACTTGTTGATTTCGATTTCAGATCAACTTACGATAAAATTTCTGTTATCAAATGGATTGATAAAAGGCATATTTTTATCGACACTAATTTTGAGGAAAGTCGCCAGGAATATTCCCAGGAATTTGAAACATTTTCCACTACTCATTTTTGCGGGTCTTGTGGGAGCTGGCTCAGAGACACCATCAAGAGAGCGAAACTCAAAACAAAATAAACTGAGTAAACATAAGCCTTAAGTTTCTCTTGAACAACGTCAAGATCAATCGAAGCATATTCCTGTATACGGTACATTGAAGCGGTGTGCTCTTTGTAGTACCCGTACAGAACAACAGAGAAGAAAGTGGTCTTGCAGTTCCTGTAAAGTAGCATTGTGCCTTGCGGATAAGGAAACATGTTTCCAATATTATCATAAATAAATTCAATATCTATGTAATAATAATAACCGAGGTGTAATAGTATAGTCGAAAAATATATCATTCAACTAAAATGCAATTTATATGAATCCCTAACATACCTTGTGGTATATACAATATAGCCTGCTATAAAACACAAAAATAAAAAAGCGAAAAGAATTTTTTTTAGATTTCTTTGCTTATTGTGTGTGCTAACATGCAAACAGTAAGAAAAAATTTGAATAATATAAATATTTCTTATTCCGGTCCGGGAAGGGCTAGGAAATAAACAAACATCAAACGTAGGAAAACACAGCTTCGAAAACAGCCCACAAAGTTAAAATAGTAAACATGGTACTACTACAAGAAAAAAAGACAGGGACCAAATTAACATAACTCAGCCCTAAAAATTGAAAAACTAAGAAAACAGCCTACCCAGAACTGCATAAACGATCAACTGTACTTACAAAAAACACCTATATTTATGTACTTAAACGCACATACAACAATACATAACAAACAAACAAACAAAGATTAAAACTACCACACCCAACATATAAAACACCCTAACCGAAAGAAAACAGATCTAAACCAAATAGTAAATAAAATCAATACTAATTTAATTATAACGTAATTTAATCCTATATCTTTGTAATTATCTGACGATGTCTATGAAATAATAGGCGGAACAGGTCGCAAAAATTTGAAATAAATGTGGATGTACAAACAAATTATTTTATTTAATAATTGTTTCTCCATCTTGACGCAAATATTTTGGAAACTATTATTATATGTTTCAAGACATCAAACAGTAATTGAAAGTTTTCTTACTACCTAGCATTTAATGTAGTAATTAAACATACCTGTATAAGCTACTGTATACATTCGGTTTAACTACCTTTAGTCATATTCCCGAAGAGTTCTATTGATACAATTAAAGTCGTGAGAAAAATTACGCATACATTCTCAGCTCATAATAATTGTTTAAAATACTTGTGCGGAGATCCGATAACCTCCGTTATAAGAACTGACGTAACAATACATAAATAGTTTAAGCAATTCGAAGTTCTTCCTTCAATCGTTATATCACCTTAGAATGCTAACGTAACTTTACTAAACGTTACGCCAGAAGTAGAAAATTGAATGCGTATAAAAAAATGTAAAGAAAGTTCAAATGTATTCAGAGCTCTGAACGACTAATTTATTTTTCGTTTTGTTTCGATTCAACTTTTATTTCGTTCTTATTTTCGTTTGCTAAAAATAACATTGTTTTATGAGCTCGCTTGCCTTTTATATTTCGGGACTAGGAAAGAAAAAGAAATGTTTATCATCCAAAATAGCTTTGTTGTTTTAC
>WYDF02292487.1:0-16176 GCA_009867245.2 Adranes taylori | reverse complement strand
AGCTAAAACCTGATGTCCAACTACCGATGATTTTCATTTGATATTATATGAAACTGGACAAGAGCATTTTATTTAATAAATATTACGTAAAAAATTAAATTAAAAACAAGAAAATAGTATTAGAAGAAAGAACCTAATCCTAAAGTTGGTGATGTTAAATTTGATATTTGTAAATAATTTATCAGTGATACAGTTGGACGTTGCTAACACTGTTCCACTTGATTGAACATTCTGCCTCTCTCAATGCTGCTTTTGAATCTAACTGTTTGAAGTGCGATCACTATAACGGTGCCGGGTTGGTTTTCTTGATCTCGTCGATTACTCGGTGGAGATCTTGCACGACTACGCACCATAATTTTCCAGCCCTGCTTGACGAGTAATAAATCCACGACTATACTGGTTGTTATCCATATACATATATCAGAAAGGTGAATGATGATAATTGTGCTAGATTTGTTGCTGCAATACTTTTTCATATTTTTGAATTTTTTCTTAATCCGAATGTTGTGAATACTTTTTCAAAACTTTGAATACTTTGACCAATCCAGTTTGAATAGAAGGAAATTTTGATATGAAATGAAGATAGAAAAAAATTCAACATACTAAAATTACTAAAACATTAATTATGTGTTTTACTTTACTGACAGTTGCAGATACATACCGATTTAACTAAAATCTAAAGCATACATATATGGAACATTAAAAGCTTACATACCCCATAATTTACTTTAGACATGCATAAATCGTTATAAGTTCTTTAAAATAAATGAATGCATTAATGGAATCTGCATTTCAAACCAACCAACTTGGTTTACGATTACAAGGATATGTATCTAAACGTTGTATTGTTTAGTTTTTTTGGACAGCATAAATTGTTGGAATAGAAGAGATTTAGATAAATTTCGGACCCCAATTAGTGTGTTTTGCACGTACGTGTAATAGTTTGCAAATGCTTTTATTATCTACATATTAAATTTACAAAATTCATTACAATTGCATTAGATGTGATATTTCTGGTTTCATTGTATAATTATTTTATATTGTAAAATTATACAATATACAAATATTTTCTGGTTAGGTTAAGAAAATAAATTTTCTTATATTTTCTATTTCTTTTCCTATATAATTTTGTTTACTTATCTTTCCTCACTTTATCAACAATCTGTGGCGGCCCGTGACATTTTCAAGTGAAGGTGCTGTAGTATAAATAAAACTAAATATTGTAACGACAAAAATGTTAGACGTATTCAGTTCTCTTGGGATTCAACTGTAGAGATTTTAAATATTATAAATGATCAAAGGTAATAATGTCTAATGGGCAATTATTAAGATCAATAAATTTCATAAAATAACATAGCAATCTATCATTATAATTTCATTTAATTATACAAATTAATCTCAGAATAGGACGCGAAATTAATCAGAACGCAAGTGGCAAGGGGCAAACTAGCAGCAATACAAAGAACTAGAAGCAAAAGGGTCAAAAATAGTGTTTTCACGCGAATGAGTTTTGTCGTTCATGTGTTAGAGAGAGAGAGAGAGAGAGAGAGAGAAAGAGGGAGAGATAATGAAACAATAATTTAAGTAATAGGTTCTTTAATAAGCAGAAATGAGATGCAGCATACTTCTGCCGAAACTTTATACGGAAATTGGCGTGCCGCTCGACCTGAAAGTATAAACGACTGTTTAGAGGAGGGGTTTAGAACATAGTTAGATACTGATCAATTGACCATTAAAGCTCATTTCTATTTACACGTATTTCACTTTATTATTTTTGTTCATAATTGTGAGAATTATGACAGATGTTCAGATGTGAGTAGTAATTTTATTTATTATATACAAGATTCAAACACTTTAATTAGCTTTTATTTAAATGTTGAGTCTAAAGTGTACCACTGGAAACTAAATGCTTATTCTAATATGATAAATAAGAACCACAGGAAGTTTTGTTGTTAGTCAACCAATCCTTCATAAATTAATTATTATTAATTAGATGTTGCTCTGGTCGTTATTTTATTTATTTTCTACTGGGACGAAAACTGTGTTGTAGTCGTATTAACATTTATGTAAATCAAATACACCTTAAGCATTAATTGTTTTATTATTTGGCAAAATTCCTAAACCCTTATAATTGTTGTTACATATAAGAATAAATTATTTGGTGATTAATATAGTATTTTAAAATCAATATTATATTATTTGAATTGTATTTGATCATGAGCCGCACCTGCATTATTAAGATTGAATGCTGGTGGCGCTGCTGATAATGTTGAATCGTTGAAACTGTGTTTAACTATAACACGGTAGGAATATATTTGTCTATTACTAGCACTAATTACAGTTATGACTCAAATTCTTTCATCAAACAGTTTTCATGTTCCCATCTACTTATAGTGCCTAGTTGAAGATGAGTGTATACCGGTTATTTGTATGTGACGAAAATGTTCGAATTTGTACCTAACTATTCAGAGAACATAATTTTATCTGGCTGAGATATGATTGTATGAACCTGGAGTCACTTCAACATCAAATTAAAAAGAGAATGTAATAGCGACAAATCAGTGTATCATGTGTACTGATTATTAACACCTAAATAGTTCGTACATGTTCTGAGAATTTGAAGCACACGTGTTAAACGAATAACGTGCATCCGGTTTGTGATTGTATGATTAGAAGCAGAAAAATTAAGAGGCTCCACCTAAAGAAGATTTTGGAATGTATATAACATACTATTTCGGGCGTTAGCTAAGGGCATTGAAAATTAATTATCATAGAGTTAGGTAGTGCACGATTCAAGTCGTGTTATTTGAAAAATTCCAATTTGAAATATAACAACGAGTCAGTAATCTTGACAGCACATTATGACACTCGAATGTAAGATTTTATATTTAATTGCATAATTATTATTTGATACAAGGGCTGATTAAAAGATGTAAATGTTTTCTTCAGCCCTTGCACCAAATAATAATAAAGTAATTAAATATAAAATCTTACATTCGAGTGTCACATTAAATTGTAACTTTTTAAATAAAACGACTTGAATCACACACTACCTAACTCTATGACAAATTAAATTTTATTGCCCCTAGCCAATGCTGGGAATTATCTCTTATAGACATCCCAAAATCATCATTAGCTAGAGCCTCCTAATTCCACTGCGTAAAATCACACGATGACGAACCAGATGCAAGTGTAGTCTTTATTGAACACGTGTGCTTAGAATTATAAGAACTTCAATGAACTATTTGAATATAATATAATTTGATTGCATTTCAAATTTATTAAAATATAATTTATGAACCTAATGGTAACCTCCTCCTAGAAAATCACATTTAATTGAACCTATTACTTTCCGTATGTGCTAGTATCTCACCTTGTTGTCTAAACAGTTTATGCTCGAGGTCAAGTATGTACTAACCATCTCTGCTTTAAGAATTTTTAATTATAAGCACACAAGTGGAAAAATATGTTTAATGTTATTTAGAAATCTAATTGGATAAATATAAACCGTCTACGTAAATGAAATTAAATGAATTCCATGCACATCCTCGTTTTTTTTTATCTCAGGTAAATTTTTTAATTTTTCGCATTGAAATCATTTGATATTCTAAAAACAATTCAGAGTAAATTTCTTATTCATTTCGAGCATTAGATGTAAAAATTTTCAACGCGAGTAGGTTTGAATATGGTAGTGAAAGAATTAAAATATTTTAATATTCATAAAATCTCGTCTTGCTAAAAACAAATTCAAATCGTATATCAACCGCGACCGCTAACGTAGATCGTCATCGTTGCGATGGTAAGAGTATATAACCAAACGGTGTAGACGGTAACTTGTGCTGGGTAGAAATATAGGTATAATATCGGGTCGGAACGTAATTTGCATCTTTTAATGATGCTGCCATGGAACGGATAAAAATAATTTGTCATATCTAAGATAAGAGTGGAGTTAAAAAAAAGCAGTGAACAAAGAACTGAATTTTTATTCAAATTGCAGATTGTTTATTCTAAGGTGGATTTCGTTCTACACAAACACTAGTTTTCATATAATCGTGATTGTGTATCTAGAACTAAAAGTTTCTAGGAATAAAATGAATTTTACTCTTATTTTAGTAGTTGATAGATAGCCAATAGTTTCTAAATACTATTTTATTTGTACATTTTATGGGTACGGTATGGATGAAATGAATTCCAGATTTTCGAAAGTATATGCGATGAAATTGGGAATTCCGGTTTCCTTCCGGAATTATAAAAGAAATTAAAGAAAAGAAGGTAAATTATTTTTCAACCTACACATAATACTAGTAGTTCCAGATGGTCGATTCTAAACACGTTTTCCCCGTTCTGGAGCTGTTCCTAAATCGCTCTAAAAATGGTAACCGTTACTATATAACTGTATTATATAATTGACTTGATAACCGCACCATATCACATAGCACACACAACACGCACCAAACCAATTGATTTCCATTGAAACTGTACTTCAGGTATTTCTGTTTTTCCCGAGTTTAATTCGCCTTTTTGAAGCAATTTTGGTCCGGTCCACCATATTTCATGATTCAGCAATTCCTCCGGATTTGTCCCTCCTGAAATTATATCCGCAGGATTTTCTTGTGTTCTCACCTGCCTCCATTGTTCTGGATGTGTACGGCTTTGAATTTGGATGACTCTGTTCGCTACGTACGTCTTCCATTTGCTTGGGTCTCCCATGATCCAGCCTAGTGCGATCATTGAGTCTGAGCATGCATAAACCCTTACATTGGGTTCATTTAATGCTCCTTCCACTTTCTTAATCAGTTTAGCTAATAATACGGCTGCTGATAACTCTAGTTTTGGAATTGTTGGTTTTTGTTTTAACGAGGGTACCTTGGACTTCGCCTGTAGAGATGATACGTGTATTTTTCCTTCAATCAGCATCGTACTATATACGGCCGCTCCATAGGCTGCTTCAGTGGCATCACAGACTCCGTGAATTTCTAGTTGACTTCCATTTGTGAAAATCCCTCTTGGTATTTCTATTTTGGATATCTGCCCTATGCTTCTTGCATATTTTCGCCATTGATCCGCTATGCCGTTATTAACGTCCTTATCCCATAGTTTCTCCACCCTCCATACTTGTTGGATCATTAACTTCGCTGTGATAACTACTGGTGATAACCATCCCAATGGATCGAAGATCTTCGCAATATCGGATAATATTTTCCGCTTGGTTATTTTGCTTAATTCTTCTATATCGACCAAAAATTTAAATATATCTTCTTTTGGTTTCCACAAAACTCCTAAAGAACTCCAGAACTCCCCCTTACATTCATCATCCGCTATTAGTTTCGTTGAAGAGTCTCTCTGTTCGTCTGGAATCCATTGTATTATTTCTTTATTGTTGCAACTCCATTTCCGGAGATTGAATCCTCCTTCTTCCGTCATTCTTCTTAATCCGTCCTGTAATTGCATTGCCTTTCCTATGCTGTCAGCTCCGGATAAAACGTCGTCTACATAGAAGTCTTTTTTGATAATTTCTACCACTTCTGGATCGCTAAATCCTTCGTCTTCTGCTAGCTGATTCAATGTCCTTCAATGTCCAAACGATGCAGTGTCGAGCCGATCATATCTGTCTTGACCGACTCGACACTGATCCCTATCAGCTGCTATATGGTCGGGACCTGATACTGATCTGATACTGAGCTGGCCCTTACCTTATCCTGGCCTGATGCTGACCTGGATCATTACATACCACAGTATTTTACTGGTGTATTTATCTTCAGACAACGTTATATTAATTTTCATTGAAAACGGTCCTGATTCCCTATCAACTGAATCATATGTCTCTATGAGTACTATTTGAATTACTATGTGAGCATTTCAATATTAATTGAATACATTTCTCTCATTTTGTCACTGTATTTCCTATTATAAAACTCAGTTCCCATCATTAAAATTGAACTCAAACGAAACGTTGCACTTGATCTAAAATGTTGTTGATATTGAAATTTGAACTGAAGATATAGTATGAATTGAATCGAAGCACTGCTGTCTTTTAAACCTACTTATTTGTGTTAACTATATATAGTAACTACATTGGTATGATTATTTCAGTTACAATTTAAAAAAACATTGCTACCACTTGGGTCTATTTATTTTAAAAATAATGGAATCATTTTCATATAAAAAATATTATAAGGCTAACTTATCAATAAATTTTAATTAGAAGCAATGGTCTTAAAAAAGATAAGCACCGTAAACGACTTTATATTATAAACAAACGTGCGCCAAAAGATATTATTTGTGATATGTGTATAATTACAGTAGCTTATTTATGCAAAATTAAATATTAAGAAAGAACATATATACTTTTATACTAAAAGTACATTGGAAACACTGGAAATGCGCTGCAAACTGTGGGTCGGTGAGGAGCCATCTAGGGTTGAATGTTTGAAGTGATTCTATAAAAGCAGACAGCCAATAAATAACAAAGGGATCTGCATTATCAACTATTGACAGTAGAAAAATACCAGTTACAAAAATACCTAGTAACATAACCCCAAATTCAAACGGTCATCCCACATCGCAGGCGCCGGTAGAGAGCAGAGTCTACACGCAGATTTTACAAACATTACATTACATCCAACAGATTTTACAAAATCAAGTTAGGGGTTCCGCCAGAATAACAAGTGAAAATACCATGTCATTCGCCATCTCGGATTTTCAACTGACACCTCTCAAACCATCAAACTATTTATGCTAGACCCCAAAATACCGCTGTGCGGACCGGTTGCCATGTCTAAGGCGATTTTGGAATAGCTCCAGAAGGGTGGAATGGTGTTTAGTATCGGCCATATGTAACTCCTAATGCTTTCCTTAAATAATGCTATCCTAAATATCTTTGTAACGTGACAAACTCCCGAAAAAAAGATATTAATAATGGCGACCCTAAAAAGAAACTACTAAGTAATGCCTGACTTCCGGCGTGTAATGCAAGAATTAAAGAACGCTATTTAAATTTAAAATAAGTAAATAAATGCCTATGATATATAGCGCTCACTAGTTATCCAATGCTTTCAATAAACCAAGGTCTATTTTTATTCATTACGAATTGTTTTGTTGCATTTTGTAATTCACATTCGGAAACAAACAGGAGTTTTCAGACGATGAATCAAGTGAATGCAGACCATGAAACATTAATTAATTAATTCATTGTGTCCTTTTTAAAATAATCAATTGCATTAATTACTGAAGTAAATCAACATTTTTGCTGTAATGTTTCCACTTTTGGTTGGGCAAAGAAAGTATTTGCTTACGGTGCGGTCAACGTGACACGCTTACTTTGGCTGTCCGCAGTCCACTAGGTCTGCTAGATCCGGTAGATCTGATAGGTACGCGGCTGCTATGTGTTTGTACTTTTGGATGGATAATGAAAGAATTTGCTTATGGAGTGGACAGGTTCGTCGTCCGCTTTACGGTGGCTTCTGGGGATAGGGCAGGTAATGGAGGGATGGGGGAAGGAGTGAGGGAGAATAGGCCTTTACATAGGGTATTGTGTTATGAGATATTTCAATTACGACGACGAAAGCTAATGGCCTGAGTTTAAAACTGGATTCCTTTACTTAAATCTTTTTAATAATTATCAAAGTTAAATGGAATCACAATAAAAAAAACCTTTCAAATGCAATTTACCTAATCTACGTTTAACCATTAAGCACGTATATACTCAAATAAGCAGTTGAGTATTACATTTATAACGATATAGAGCACTGGAACTTATTACAATTAAATAAAGAACTTCTATTGTCTCCTTGTTCGGTGAAGAAGCCTGGCTTTCTGTTTCGGTATCACCACAATATGTGTCCGTTATTCATTCGCTGTCGTGGAAAGCTCCCGTTAGTACATTATCTAACTGATTAAATGAGACAAGGAACAAATATTTTGAAAGGTTATCTGTACTGGTTGGTATTTGATTATAGCATAGCTTACGGTTCAAACAATTTTATTCAATGTTTCTCCATAAAAGGTTAAAATGTGGTGCGCAAATTGCGTTTATCGCTGTAGAGATGAAAATTTATTAATTCAGTTTGTTTTTTTTTTCAATAAACTCAAATAAATTTTATAATAACTGAACAATTCTGATTACATCTCTTGAAACGTTCTGGAAAAAGGTTTCCCTTTACGCTTTTTGGAATTTCGTAAACCCAATTAATTGAATTAAACATGAGATACGTATACGAGGTATGTACAAATATTACGCGGTGTTTTTTTTTATTTAGTGGGTTGTAGAAGACCAACTGTCAAATCAATTTTTGTTGTTGTGTGAGTCGAATGATTATGTTTGGATTCCTGATATCGGACTGTGTCCGTTGTTTTATCTGCAAGGCACACGTCGCAAAGTTAGAAACTGCTCTCCAAATTTGGCGATCTGCTATCATTTCGTGAATCACTAGGTCAGCGTTAGTGTCGTGGGTCAGCGCTTGCGCCAATTCTTTGGCCCATCTGGGACACTCTAAAAGCACTTGGTTGACTTTGTTCTCTTGCGAGATACAGTAGGCACTTGACCTACTTGAGCGTTTACTAATGCGGGACATAGAAGAATTGAACCTCCGGTGTCCCGTTAAGAGCTGCTTACCAAATATGTGGTTTCGCCGTGGTTCCTTGCGACCCAGCGCTCTAGATCGTTCACCAGCTGGTATGTCCAACGCTCTGATGTGGACTTCTCCTATCTACTATGCCATTCAACTAATGAGGCTTGCCTCAATATGTTTCCCGAGACTCCCATCCCGTGCCGCTTTGCGTCGTATTCTGATTTCCATTCTTTAACTAAGAGGTCTGCAGAGACAAGAGCTGCTACAGGAGTCGTCTGATATCCGCGTATAGTTCTGAGCTCTCCCGTCCTAGTTGCCTTTAGTAGGTATTTATTTCTTTGAGCTTCCAAGCATGCTGCCAACGGAGAGGCTGTATATAACAAAGATGAGTAAACCACCGAGGATAAAACATTTCGCCCGCTCCTCCAACATATGGCATAAGTCTGCTGATTGCGGCTTCCACTGCTTTCGCTTCATTGGTCGCTGCCACTCCTTGTCGGATGTATAAGACACTTAGATATTTTATTTGTCGTCTAATAGGCACTTTATACGTTTTGACCTCAATTTCGATAGGTCCATCCCTTCCGCTCCTTCTTGTTGATAACCAAGTTGCTTCTATTTTATTTGTGACAAAGCACAACCCTTTGATTGAGGGCCAGTTAGTGCGGCAAATTTAGTTTTAATACGTCGTAATAGACAATCTTCCACAGCGGTGGTCCTAGTATAGATTCCTGGGAAACCATGGCTGCCATATTATATTGTTTCAACCTGTTAGCGGCTTCTCCTACTTTAATTTTCTCCTCCTATAATTTACCTATATAAACCTTGTTTTATTCGATGGTAACTTACTTCCAACAATTTGTTGACAAACATCGTGCAAGTAACAAAAACAAATTAATGTTAACTGTTCAAGAGCTTATTACGAGCTAACCGACAAAAACAAGTGAGTGAGAAAACTGGAAGAGGTTAAATAAAACAGATTCAGCAAGAAGTAGACAACGCATACTGACAGTTTACTCACACATCTTTGAATCGCTAGACAAGCTGCATACTCATACAGGGGCACATCTTCTCGTTAAATAAGTGGGCTGAACTTTCTCAAATTATTTGTTTTCTTAATTGGAAACATTTGGTAGGTGGGACAAAAATAAAAATTAAATGGCACGATGAATTTTGCGACGATGAACGGTCGAAAATGGCACGATGAATTTTGTATGAAACATGTGCTAAGGACATCTTATGTTAAGTTTCCTGAGATGTGACATGATTTGTAGGACTTGTAACTTTTCAATTTAAGATTTTGTCATCTAGGATCATAGACCTGCATGCACCATTTATTGCAGAGGTGCGACTGATGTGGCCCGCACCGGATACAAACTCTGAGAGTCGCTAATTGCTTTAACAGTCGCTAATTGCAACTAATTACAGCTGAACGATGTTATGATGTAATAATTTAGTATATTGTGTGGTGTGTAAGAAGAGGAGGTGTCATAAAATTTGAAAATCAATTGTAATACAATATGGGGCAGAACAATGTGGGGCAACTTGCATATTTTAATTGGGCACTTTAAAAGCGATGGTTGCTCCAACGAGAGTGAGAGTGGGCGCATTCTAGAGGACGAGACATAAAGTTGTCGCTCCGCTTACTTTAGTTAGCATCGTGGAGTGCACGAAAGTGGAGCTCACGTACGCTGTCGAGGCATACTTTTCTAAAGGTCGCTCAATCATCGCCGCGAAACGTGCTTCCGTAAGCGTTTCAATATTACGCTCCATGGCCGTGGTTCTCGCCGGCAGTCGATTGTTTTATAGGTAAACAAGTTCAGGAAAACGGTGAGGTGAAGAAAAAGCCATGGGTTTCCACGAACAGCAAGGTTACCCAAAACATTGATATGGTAAGGCTTTCTATTTTGCGATGTCATCGGCTCTCTGTCCGCTGAAGCTGCTAGGCGCTCTGTCAGCTGCAGCTGCTTTTGGGTTCTCTGCTCATTCTGCGTGGCGAATCCTTCATGAAGAAGTAAAATTTCATCCATACAATTTGGCTGTGATGCAGGAGCTTAAACCAGGCAATTTTGTTTCTCGAGAAAATGCGCTTCTTGGCATGCCTCATGACACATTTGTTTTCTTGCTTTGGGGGGATATGTTTGTCAAGAAAATTGTTACTTTGTCCTAATAATAATAATAATAATTAATATTTATCGGCATCATTAAATTTCCTTCAAAAAATAAAAACCGAACAAATTTTTTACAAAAACTAATTCCAAATAAAACGAAAAAAAAACTGAAGATGAAAACACCTCAGCACATTGAAGTGAAATGACATGCTGTCTTTTTCTTTTTCCTTTCTTTTCGTATTTTCTTGTTTTCCTTTTGGTTTCTCTACTCCTCCTTCTTCACTTGTCCCTCCGATATATTTCTTATTTTTACTTTTTCCTTCTATTTATCTCCTCCACTATCCTCTCCATTATCTTGATACCTTTTCCTTCAAGCCCCATACACATTCTCCAGTTTCTTGCTTCCTTCTTTTGCTCCCCCGTCCGTCCAAAGATTGCACATTCATTCACCTAGTGCTCCCATATTTACTCCAATTCCTTAAATACCCTAAAACATCTTTCAGTCTCTTTCCTGCAAAACATATTCCATCATTCCATGCTACTACACCTAAACCTCTCAATCAATCTCTTTTCCGTCGTACTCCTATTCGACCCCAAATATTCGGACCTCAATCCTACAACCTATAATTCCTTATACTTACAATTGTACCGGCGTGCCTTTATCGTTTCTCTTTTCTCTTGAATTTTCACATCCTTCATCGTTCTACCCACTTCCACGTCACAATCCTTCCTATCATATCATTCTCTCATCGAGCATCCACACCTCTCATACACTTTCTTCCGATCCTTCACCCATTTATTCCATGTCACTTTCATTTTCACATCCTCCATAGCACACATATATACCTTCCTCACAATTCTTTCCATCTCCCCTGCCATTACCCTTCTTTCATACCTCTCCGTCTTCTGTACCTAGCACTTGTCCAGATTAACTTCCTGCGTTTCGCACCTAGAACTTGTTGAAATTAACTTCCTGCAACAGTCTAATTAAGAGTTGACTTATCCACTCTCATAATTCTTTTCACATACTTTATTGCCATCTTTTCGAACCTCTCTCTCTCTCTCTATCTGTGTCCCTTACCGTCTATACTTCTGGAAGTCTCCAAATTTAGTCTTCCACACGTTCCCTAATCTCTCTGCCGGTATTCCTGCTTTCTTTACTATCATCTTCACATGTTCACACTCACTTTGTTCAATTTTTCTGTTTCTGTTTTTGTTTGGAATTTTGTTGGGCTTCGTAAGTCTTATATTCAATTTCCAGTTTGTTTGTAGAATATTTCTTGTTACCTTTACAAGCTGTTTTGCACATTGCGTTAGAATTTGATGATGAAACATTTAGGAAAATCAAATCTTCGTCCCAAGTTGTTTTATTTCCAACGTATTTGAATTGGCATTTTAGTCCAATACTAAGACGTCCAATACAATACTAATACCAATACTAAGGAAGACAACTTTTAAATGAAGTTTCAATCACATTTAAGAAGAATTGTAATTCATACTTAACGCAAGTATTTGCACAATTCATGACAATTATTTTTTTCTAGAAACGTTATTTAAGCATTACAGAATGTCCCAAAGTTCCGCACCATATGGTTTCCGTCTAAGTTGAAACATAATTCAATACGTTCTTCCATGTTTCGCAGAATCTTGGTTACCAACTGAGACTTTACAGAACTGACACAGTTAAAATGCGCTCCCGCAGATTGTGTTTGTCCTTGATTTTGACTGTGTAAATTTTGGATTTTACATAACCCCACACAGCACTATGTATCCGGTTGAAATCTGGAGATTGTGGACCCCATTTCTCTCTTACCCTACGTCCGATCCACTAGGGGAAGTATTTATGTTACCAATTACACACTTGCCTACTGTAGCACAGGCGTGCACTGACCTGCATCTATCATTCTGGTTTTCCAGAACCAAGTCAGTAGTAAATCCAAATAACGTTCACAAACAATCTCAATTAACGTTTACTATTAATTGTACCGTCAAAGAAGTAGGGGTCTTTCCAGAGACCAAAACATGACGCGATCTACTCCTTGCTCCTTACTGACAATAAGCGAGCGAAGGCTACTGTCGTAGCAGTACAGAAATGTACGTCGGTTCACCTCACAATTTACATAAAAATTGGCTTCGTTCGAGAACGTAGTGTAACACACCCTCACCCTATTGGTGGCGTGTCAATGTAATGGCGGTAACAGATATCTGAACAATAGTTACAGAATCAAACTGTTCTTCGGAAACAGGTTGCTCGGGCACCAGGTCAGTTTAAAGTGAGATCACACTCTGGAACTGATGGTGATGTTTCTTCGGTCCTCAGTGGCTTACATAGGGCTTAGGTAAACCCAGTAGGTAAGTAAACCAGGTGTTCTTGTTCTTGCGGGTAGGCTGTAATTAACTTATCCACTAATAAGTGAAACAGCATTAAGGGTTTAACAAAACCATGTATTGTTCTCCTAATTATAAACAAAGAAAAGAAAAGTATTATTCTACAAATAAAAATATCATTAATCGAATCAAAAACCTTAAATCATTTCAGCCTTTATGGCGGAAATCAAAACTTATAGTAAATAAGTCATTTAAAGCAACATGGTTTTAATACGGCGCAAGCGCAATATTAACAATGAAAAAGCGGTGCAAATTAATTCAGCGGTGCTTGTCTAGTACACAAAAATGCAGTGACAAAATAACGAAACGGTGAAAAGGCGAGAAACATGTAACTACGGATGCAAGCAATCAATAAATCATACACAAACAAAAAATACCGGTGAACCTAAATATACTATCATGGGCTGACGGCAATCTCTGAATATACGGTATGGATTACGGCTATTCGCAGAGGGTTATACATCATACATCAATATAGCAGATCACAGGTAGGGTAGGAACATTCAGTATCTTCTACTCACACCGGGTTATAAATCATATACCAACTATTACACAATAATGAGTAAAAGGTAGTAATACTCGGTATCTTCTACTCACAACGGGTTATGGATCATACATCAATAAAGCAGGTCACCGGTAGGGTATATTCAAACGCAATTACTAAAGGGTGAATAAATCTCAATGCTTGATATGAGATTTTACAGGACAGGTATACTCAGAGATTGCTACTAGTCACAATAACACCCTCGTGAATTTAAGTGTTAATGTCACCTGAGTCACCAAAACTAACCAAAATTAGTGTTGGGTGTACTCTAGCTAAAATGGAATCAATGCCAGATATCAGCACTAGTGTGTACAAAGGTATCACTGTGCCCGAAGTATCAAAAAGTAGCTACTGTCAACATAGGCTAGCGTTTGACACACGTTAGTGCAGGTAGCGGAATGGAAAATCTGTACGCATATCAGCGACACTACTGTGAACAAAGGTGTCAATGTCACCGAAGTATCAACAACTACTATGAACATAGACTAGCGAACTACTATGAACATAGACATAGACTAGCGATTGACACACGTTAGTGCAGGGAGCGGAATGGAAAATCACTACGAATATCAGCGACATTATCATCAAAAATCAGTAATGTCGCACGGATATCAGCGACATTACTGTGAACAAATGTGTAACTGTCCCCGAAGTATCAACAACTAGCTACTGTGAACATAGGCTAGCGTTTGACACACGTTAGTGCAGGTAGTGGAATGGAATATCACTACGGATATCAGCGACACTAGTGTGAACAAAGATGTCACTGTCACCAAGGTATCAACAACTAGCTAATGTGAACATAGGCTAGCGTTTGACACACATTACTGCAGATAGCGGAATGGATAACGGAAAGGAAATTCAAATCATTCGAAATACATATAATGAATAATGATGAACGCTATATGATATAGCAATAAGCGGTATAATAATTATTTTCAAAATTATATTTTCAAAATAATTATTTTCAAAATTATTTTTTAAATCATTTTCCAAAATTACTTTCCAAATTTGCTCCTACCAAATATATAAAACGATGACCACTGTCTCGGCTGCTGACTCCTGTTGTTGGTCTCGGGATGGCCGGATACTCGTCTTAAAAGCCTAGAAATCGCTCTTTGATAGAGGATCATGCATACACAACACACACAACTTGTGTGGAACAGTGGACCATACTACAATGCAGATACTAGCATCTCCTACTCTAGTTCAATATTAAACATTCATATTATGTCTAATCATACGGACATACATTCTGTCTATTTCATTTTCAGGCGGTCATCTATATTATTTCATGCTCGCACAAACATTCGGAACTAACATACATGACGCTATATAACTATTATTAATAGGCGACGCAGAGAGCGTACACTCCCCTCTGTCTTATTTAAGTGGCCATATATTCCTTTCTCTCCCACGCGTTGCGCAATTGTCTAGCGTAATGTTTACCTTTTTAATTCGGAAGAAATATTTATTTAATTATTCTAAATTTATTCAAGCTACACCTACTAATTATATTCGGACCTATTCTAATATGATATTCGTGTACATTATTTCTTAACATTTCAATATTGTTTGTTTATTATTCTTTGTAAGGTTTGCTTCTCAATTTTTATAGACAGATATTATTTTATGTCGTTTTTTGGCTATAAGTTTGCCTACTTAAGATAAATACATCTATTTATTTTATTTAATCACGGAATACAGCCAGTATTATATTTATAGTAACATCACTTTGTTACAATAGCTGGTTGCAAAAACTCTCGCTTCTCCGTCAACTGGATCAAAACCAATTGCACATTTCTAAACAGCAATCTAGATATCATCTTCAGACATGTTGCAACAATTTTAACTTGTACGGATGAAACTTATGTTTTCTTTCTTGATATTCCAGATATTTCGTATCTTTCAAGATATTCCGTAGAGTGGTTTGAGGAATGCCCACTTCCAAGCTTGATTACTGGATGGATTTTACAGAATTTTCTGATGCTTTCCCCAAAACGTTTTTCACCATTTCTTCTGAAATGCCCTGGCGTCCAAATCTTTTACCATCGACCACACTACTTTTACCCTTGAACTTTGCTAGCAGTCTGCCAACCGTTTAGTGCGAAATGGCGCAAGAAAACATCTCAAAATTAGTAAAAGCCTAAGGTGCGGGACTTTTGTGGGACAGCCTGTAGTAATACATTGAATATTACAATTAAATATTATCAATTGAGCACATTTGAGAGAATAATATATTGCATTAGATTATAATAAACAAAAATATAACGAAATAAACTTTGCAAGATATTTAATATTCATTGGAGTTTTAATTTTGAATTATAAACTTGAAGTTCAGTGTATTGAAGTTTTGGATAACTTCATATTGCTTTTTAAAGCAAGTACTTGTATCAAGCGTGGCTTGTACATTACATAGTATCGGAAAGTTTAATTTCGATTCGAAAGTTTTTGATAGTGCTCCAAATCGATATCTAGTTATCGCATCAAGTTACTAGCGCTGAATTTTCCAATATTTACTCGATTTTGTTACATTTAAGTATATATATATATATATATATAT
>WYDF02292476.1:0-16176 GCA_009867245.2 Adranes taylori | reverse complement strand
GGGGGAGGGTGAGGGGGACGGGGGGGGGGGGGGGTGGGGGGGGGGGGGGGGGGGGGGGGGGGGGTGGGGGGCAGAACAAGCAAGGTGGTACTTAGGAAGATATTTTAGATTTATGTTCGTATTGTTTATTTTAAGTTTATGTTGTTTTGATTACTTTAGACGAGTAATCAAAACAGTTTATAATATTTGAAATTTACAATTTAGTTATATGGAAATGTAGTTATAATTTGGTTTTATGTATGTATTATTATGCCAATAAAGGTTTATTTTTTTATTTTATTTTTTTACAAGAAGTTCCCCACTGCAGTCCTCAACCACAGAAGCCTCCACTGAAATCCATGTAAACAGACCACGAAAGAGCCTCTCAAAGTACCCCCGAAAGAGCACCCAGGACTTAGTTCCCCACCGCAGAGCCAGGTCCCAGTCTCTAGGGCCCGAAGCAGATCCAGAAGCATCGCAGACTACCACAGTAGAACACTACTTAGGCCAGCTATGGAAAGTCCCACTCAGGCCCCAATGCAGGTCCATGATCCACTTCAGAGCTGGGTAGGATTCAGAGCACTCCAACCTCTCCACGCAGCCCCCCGGGCCACTTCAGAGCAGGGTAGGGTTTAGAGCACCCCAGGCCCCCGAAAGAGCCCCCATCACCGAACAGACGTCTCCAGGTCACCTCTACCAGCCTAAAATTCAAATTTCCCGCCAACAGTCGAAATCATCAAGTTTCTGTACCTCGTTTGAAACACACACCGGAAATGATCTGTCAACCGCCATCTTGGTTTTTCAAATGACACCTGTCAAACCACCAAATTATTTACGGTAGACCCAAAAATACCGCTCCGCGGAATAGGAACCATTTTAGAGCGACTCTGGAACAATTCCTTGGCGGCGACCCAGAAAGAACGGTCTACAACTACTATAATAATTCTCGAAACGGTCCACAGAAGTATGAGGGTCGAACATTTCTAGTGCAAAACTCTAAGAATTATTTTAATACATGCGCTCATTGCAAGGAAAGTGGTCACAAAATGTCAGATTGTTTTAAGTTGATATACAAGGATAAAACTATTAAACGAACCGTCGGGGAAAACGACCATTGGTCTACTATTCCCGACTGTCGTTAGATCCGTGTACTGAATTGAAAACAAGGGTCGAAACTAATAAAACAGAAATCTTAAGTTTTAATAATGAATTCAATAAAAATAAATCAAACACAAATTCTAAAATCCCTAGGGAAATCCAAAGAATTGATCCGAAAAATGACCATACCAACATCTCAAATTTTCCTACATCTCTCAAATATGTAGAAGGGTTTTTACAAATTTCAAAACTACAAACCGTGAAATTTCTAGTGGACACAGGATTAGTGTGATAAAAAATAGGGAGCCCTTAAGGACGATTTATTAGTTCATTCAAATTTAGCAACATCTATTCGCGGAATTTCAAGTAAATGTATACAAACATTTGGCGTTGTGTTTGAGTATTTTCAGAATTATAAACACGGTTTTCATGTTGTACCTGACGATTTTCCTATTCTTTGCCAAGGCATTTTGGAAAATATTTTTTTCTTATAATCAAAATTGTATTATAGACTATGAAAATAATTTGTTAAATTTACCGCACTTGAATAAACATTTTGATTTTTGTACCAAACAATCGGTAAAAGATATTCATAATATGAACATTATGTATGGTATTAAATTACTACCACCTAGTTCAACAAGTATCATCTGTTGAGGTTACCAACCAGAAGTCAGTCGCAAATAAGCCTTGCCATAATAAAGGTAACACGTGTGGTAATACTAATCAAAATATATTGCCTATACCAGGACGTTCAGAAACAATTTTTAAACTTGGGTGTACAGTAGATGAAGTTCATTCAGGTACGTACCTATGTAAGTAATAATCAAGAACTTAGTAAAGGTATTTATCTAGCACAATGTTTGACAAAAATTGAAGATGGTAAATGTTATGGAAGTATAATAAATAGTTTAAATGAATCAGTAAACATTGAAATAGGTCCTATTAAGTTTTATATAGCCTCTATAAATATTTTGTAGGTGTTATGAATTTTAAAACAAAGTATGAAAACTCTTAATGGTAATTCAGGACGTGGCACGAAATTATTAAATGCTTTGACGTTAGAACATTTAAATTGTGAAGAGAGTAAATGTTTGGTCGACTTGATTTATAAATATTTAAATATATTCCATTTGGACGGCGAAAGCTTAACTTATACAGATGCAGTCTCGCACAGAATTCCATTAATGGAAAATTCGTGTCCTGTACATGTTAAGCAATACCGTTTGCCTGAAAGCCAAAAGAAGGAAATTTAAAGATAGGTTGAATTTTTACTTGAGAAAGGAATTAGAGTTGAAAGTGAAAGTGAATATAACACTCCATTATTCACTGTTCCAAAAAAAACTGCAAGAGGATAAAAAAGTTCGCTATACTGTAGTTTAGCGATACTATAGTGTACCCATCCCTCCAATGTCTGAGTAAAAGACTGAGGAAGATCTGGCGCTCAACATTCCCGTCAACACAGATGACCTTATCCGGGTCCTAACCTCCACCCTCTTCAATGTCTTGCCTGACAAACGCTCCCTAATTCAGGAAGCAATCGGGCAAGTCTCCCGCAACCTTCTACGTAGGGAAACCTACGTATCCTCCTCCAACAACACGGTTGCAATCGTAGTTATTCCAATTCAATGGAGTTAGTGATTGGAACCGTGAATGCCTGTGGAATACGGCGTAAAGTTTATCGTATTAAAAATCTCCTTTTATCCGACAAAGTGCATATCCTCTCAATTACCGAAAGCAAAGTTTAAGGTGACATTAATATCTCAAATTACAAACTATTTCAGCAAAATAGTCGCTTCGGTAGCATGAGAGGAACCGCTTTGCCATCCATCGTAATTATGCTAGTACTCCGTTTCGCACTCCCCCACAATTTCAACATCTTGAGTGGCTGCAAAAGTTCAGTTAACAAATTTTACAGTCACGTTCTTCTCTTATTATAACCCGCCCACAGAAACCATTTCTCAGGATTTACATCAATCTATCTCACTTCCTCCGAAAGCCATAACTATGGGCAACTTTAACGCTCGCCACGTGGATTTTGGCGACTCGGTAACAAATTCATACGTGGAAATTCTCACTAATTGTTTCACACAAATTCCACTGCAACGTGTAAGAAATACAGACCCTACTTTCTGTGACATTGGCCTTTCAATTAATGATGATATTGTGGTCACTGAAAGTCTTATCCAATTTATTGACCCAGAGTGTTTCGCTCTACCGGCACTTCAGTCACATCAGACCACTATCCACTTCTGGTCAAAACTAGATTACATTCAGCCTATTCCCCACCATCACAAATCACTATAGGTGATACTCAAAATGCAAATTAGTAACACTATCAAAAAATATTTTACAAAATACCCCGCGTAACGTACCTATGAGCACCACCACTGTCGGCAATTCATCCGAAATCATATAGAATTCAGCTTCAGAGAGCATTGCTCTGAAAACCGTATTCCGAAATAGGCACCCTCTTCCTCCGGATATCATTAACATGATTCGAGAGAAAAGGCGAATTTATCGTGGGTACATTGTTCAGAGAGAACCTGCCATCGAATCTGAGTGTAGCAGACTAAACACTCTTGTTCGGCGCAATATAATTGCATGTACAGAAGGGTGTTGGGTTGAAGCCACATCAAAACTCGATTACCGGAATGCTAAACAACTCTGGCAAAAATTCCAACAACTCAAGGGCCAACAGATTGTTCCAAAATCCTACCTGACAAATAATCAGGGTCAAATTCTGAACAACTCCACTCATAAAGCTGAACTTTTCGCTGACTATCTGGAAAACACGTATAAAGTACCTAATAACGTACTTTTCGAGCCCAATTTTCTTGAAGAAACAAACAATCTTGTAAATGATCTGTTCATATGCCACACACCACTCATATATTTTCTTGAACAGGACGATATTTTATATCTCATCACCCAAGATGATGTATCCGAAACACTAAATAAAGACAAAAACACTGCTCCTGGTTCAGACGCTTTAACTGGTCGTATACTCAGACACATTCCTGCTGAGACCATATCGCTCCTAACCGAGATATTCAATAAATGTTTTTAGTGGGGCACTTCCCAATAGATTGAAAAACTGGCCAAATGGTCATGATTCCTAAACCTCTCAAAGACCCTAGACATGTTTCATCATATCGACCAATCACACTCTTAATCTTAATCAAAATTTTTGAAAGAATCTTCACATCTCGCCTACGAAACTGGCTAGAGATGAACAAAGTTCTCCCAAAGAACCAGTTTGGCTTCAGAGCATTACGCTCTACTATGGACTCTCTTCTAAAATTTCAAACAGAACACACGAGCACTCAACAATGGCCATTGCGCTTTGGCAGTGTTTCTAGATATCTCGCATGCCTTTGACTCTGTATAGCATGCTGGGCTAGTTCGGAAACCCCATGAGCTTAATATCCTTCATCCTAATGTACCGCTATTATCAGCAACCCTCAACCACTCCAGATACCCATAGTGCTTTGTATGCTGATGACACAGCTTAATAGGCTTGGCCCATAAAATCGGAAACTGCAAAGCGTCATCTGCAGTTATCTTTAGACAATTTTTCAAAATGGGCTCATAAATGGCGCATCACCCTTAATCCGAGTAAAGCTCCAGCAATCTTCATTCAGCACCCCAACCATGTCAAAAAGGAACATCGAAACCGCGCCCACTTCGTACTCCGACTCTGGAACCAACCCATTTCATTAAAAGGCGAAATCTGCGATCTAGGTCTCTGGTTTAATAGAACTTTTAACTGGAATTCTGACCTTAACCACAGGATACGCAAACACGTGAACCTGATCTCCACACTCAGAGGACGCTTTAGACATACAAAAACTCATCCAAAAACTCTGCATCACACTTACAAAACCTATATTAGGCCACTGATAGACTATAGAGCTGTTCTATATTCTACACTTTCTAATGCGCAAGCGCACAAACTTACTACCTGTGAACGAAGAATACTTCGAAAAATTCACAGGTTACACTTCCAATTTCCGAGTGCGCTACTATATAAACACTACAACAGAGTCTTCGGCTTCACAGAGCCTTCGGGATATCGGCTGAGCCTATCACAGATCGTTTAAAATCTCTACAGTCTAAATATCGTATTCGACTTGATGCAGAAAACAACCCAATGGCCACCAATGGCAAAATCTTCGTTATGATTAGAAAACCTGGCACCACCGTAACAAACTATCACGCAGACCCTTCCCGCACCCGCCAGCTCCAATTATCCAAACCATGCAGGAACCTCCTGAGAATCCCCAAGATATCCTTGAATCAATTCCACTGTCCCTAAGATGATTACTACGCCTATATTCTAAAAAAACAAAAAAAAAGTATGGCCAAGGCTTTGCAGGTTCCCTTGGCTGTAAAGCGAATGCTATAGTGTATAACTTATCTGCCAGCTATCAGCTCACCATAATTTCTAAAAGCATTCAACTCACTACCAGTTCCAGGCTGAAGAGGAGGATAATTCCTCAAGCCTCCTTCAAATAAACTCTCCAAACTCCCCAAACGATATATAATCGCAACAAGGAGTGGAGTTTTAGTTAGGGTAGAAATCCCACACTGTTGGATGCACGGTCATTCTTCGCCTTTTGAAGTTTGGTGATTAGATGTCTTTGGAGTCGGTGCGTGATCGTTCGCGTGGTTCTAATGCTTTCTGGCCAATCTCTTGTCTTGACGTTCTCCTCGTTTTCGCATCTGGATCACGCTCAATGGGAAAAGAATAAATAATAATACGACAAGAAGAGTAGAAAAATATAAAAATATAGGATTCGAAAGATTCGGCAGATGGTTTTAACCTTTATTTTTCGTGGAATTTTAATATATGATGATTGAACAACTACAGCGTTATTTAGGTCAAATCAATGGACGTCTCCGATAATCGCTCGCTGCAGACTCAAAGACAGCAATTCAACAAATGTGTCTGGTGCACGCTAGCTTGAGTGTGTCTTTTTATATTAAATTAGCTGGGAACAATTCACTTCTGGTGGTCGACTGGACGTGGCACCTTCCGTAGCTAGCCGGCTCCCTGGGCGTGGCTTGAAGGAAATTTCTGTTAACATTTTTAGGAAGTGTAGAGCTACATTTTTTGCTTCGTTGGAAATCTTAAACAATATTACAGCATCTCCCCGTCGAAGTTCTATGAGGGCAGAAGTTGTTCTCCAATCAGAGTAAAGGCAAGCGAAGAATTCTTAAAGACTTGCCCTCTTAATTTTCTCCACTTCCTACGTAAAACAAAAAAAAAGCTTTTAAGATATAGTCTCTGGCACTCCCGAGTCCGACAATAGCATAGCAGCCAGCAGCCGAGCCAGTGGTCACCGTTTTATATATTTGGTAAGAGCAATTTTGAAAAGTAATTTTGAAAAATAATTATTTTGAAAATAATTATTATACCGCTTATTGCTATATCATATACTGTTCATCATTATGGATTGCATTTATTTTGAATGATTTGAATTTCATTTCCTTTTCTCCATTCCGCTAGTAGCTAGTTGTTGCTAGTTGTTGATGTTCACAATAGCTAGTTGTTGATACTTCGGGGATAGTGACACCTTTGTTCACAGTTGTGTTGCTGATAACCATAGTGACGTTCCATTCCGTTACCTGCACTAACGTGTGTCAAATGCTACACTATGTTCACAATAGCTAGTTGTTGATACTTCTGGGACAGTGACACCTTTATTCACAGTAGTGATGCTGATATCAGGTAGTGATTCCATTTTAGCTAGAGTACATCCAACACTGAGTTTGCTTAATTTTGGTGACTAATGTGACGTTAGCACTTAGGTTCACGAGAGTGTTATTGTAACTAGTAGCGACCTCCGAATATACCTGTCCTGTCAAGTCTCCATATTAAGCATTGAGATTTATGCCCTTCCGTAATTTGTTTGTATGTACCTACCTTACTAACTGTGAGTAGAAGATTCCAAGTGTTCCTATCTCTTACTCTTTATTGTCTATATGTTTATACATGATTTATAACCCACCGTGAATGGTAGATTCCGAATGTTTCTGCCCTACCCGTGATCCATACCATAAATTGAGAGATATCCGGCATCCCATGATACTATATTTAGCCTCACTCTTATTATTTGTTTGATTATGATTGATTGCTTGCGTCCCGTAGTTGCATGCTTCTCACCTTTTCGCCGTTTCGTTCTTTTGTCATCGCATTCTGTATTGTAATATAAGAGCACCGCTAGATTCATTTGCACGGATTTCTCAATATTATTACGCTTGCACCATATTAAAACCATTTTGCTTTAAGTGCCTTACTTACTATATATTTTGATTACCGCCATAAAGGCTATAAATGAATTTGGGTTTATATTTTGAATGATGATTATTTTATTTATAATATAACATTTTCTTTTATTTGTTTATGCATTAGAAGAACAATACACGATTTTGTTAAACCTTTAATGCTGTTTCACTTATTAGTGAATAAGTTTATTACAGCCTACTCGCAAGAACGAGAACACCTGGTTTACTTACCTACTGAGTTTACCTAAGCCCTCAGTAAGTCACTGAGGACCGATGGAACATCACCATCAGTTCCAGTGTGCGGTCTCACTTTCAACTGACCTGGCGCTCGAGCAATCCATTTACGAAGAACATTTGATTATGTAACTATTATTTAGATATGTTTGCACCATTACAGTGACACATCACCAATATGGTGGGGGTGTGTTACAATGATTTTAGAAATCTGAATGATAAAACGGTCGGATTTTCATTTCCTTTGCCTAATTTATTAAAAACCTTTGGTAGTTTAGGCAATTCTAAATACTTTTCCAAGTTACATTTATCAAACGCTTATCATCAAATTAAATTAGATCCCGCTGATCAACAGAAAACTGCGTTTTCACATGGCTTCAATTATTACGAGTTCGTACGAATGCGATTCGGGTTGAAATCCGCTGGAGCTACTTTTCAAAAGTTACTGAATACTATACTAAAAGGTATTCAGTGCGTTAAGCCTTTTGTATATCAAAATGATGTAGTAATATATTCTAAGAATTTGAAGTCATTTTATTAAGTTAGAAGTTTTTGAAAGATTGAGTAGGTTCGATTTAAAGTTGAGTCCTACTAAATGTGAGTTTTGTGTAAAGAAATTTGCTATCCAGGCTATTTAGGCCGGATGATTCAAAAATTGAAGTTGTAAAAAATTTCGCTGTACCTAAGTACTCAGAAGATGTAAAACGTTTCCTGGGATTTGCTTCGTATTATAGAAGGTTTATTGAAGGATTTTTAAAAATAGCTGAAGCGTTAAATAAATTATTAAACAAATGGATAAGATGTCAATTAGCCTTCGGCGAATTAAGGTTTGCTCTAATTAATCCGCCTGTTTTAAGTTATCCTGATTTTTTTACAATATCATTAGAAATTGCTTCAAATACATCTAATTTTGTCAGGATGGTCATCCTATGGCCTATGCTTCACGCATATTAAATTCAGCCGAAAAAAATTATACTACTTGCGAAAAGGAATTGTTGAGTATAATATATTTGTGTAATCATTTTAGACCGTATATTTTCGGAAAAAAATTTATATTTATACAGACAACCAGGCTCTATCATTTTTGCAAAACATGAATGATCCGAATTGAAGATTCACAAAGTTTCGTCTCAAATTAGCAGAATATGATTTTGATATTGTGTCAAGCCCGGTAAGAGTAACCAAAACGCTGACGCTTTAAGTTGTATTAAGCATTATAAAACTAAAGAAAGGAATCAAACTGAAAAGAGTGCCACTAATTGTGAAGGTAATATTAATTTAATAAATGATAACCCGTTTGTAAATTCATTTGAATATTCTGTAGCATATTTTATTAGTGCCGATTTAATAACACGATAATCTGATTTTTGGACCGGAGGGTAATATCGTACATCTAACTTTAAACATTCTTTTCTTTGAATCTATTTAATAGAAGACAGACTATTATGTATCAAGTCGTCCTAAATTTTGTCTAGTTTTATATGCATAAAGCACATTTGAATGCAACTACTACGAAAGTGCCAAAAACGACACTTGCGTGTATTTCCGTACGTTGATCGTCTAATTTCATACATATTTTTAAGGCTTGAAATAGCATGATTAAAGGGCTTTTACAAATAAAACAAAAAGTTTAATTAATTACAATGTTGGAATATTTATTCACAAAATGCACAGATAAAATTGTCTGCAGAATTCGCGCCACTTCTCGTATGCCCACTTTCCGCATAACACACTGCACCATAATTCTTTATGTTTACCAAATTCATCACATATTACGCACAATTAATAAAGTCTTGACTGTCCTTCATCATAAAATTTCCCACCGTCATCGTCACATAATAAGTTTTCATCTTCAGAAGATGAAGTTGAATAATTCTTGGTCTCTTTTTGAATTCTGCATACCTTTTGTTTCTTCGCTCTGTCTTCTTTTTCTTTTTTATGGATCGTATCTTTTCCTTATCTTCAACAACATCTTAATTGGAATGGAAGTGAGAACTATTGAGTGCTGTTTACTTCACATACCTTGTCCTTTTCTATTTTCTTGGTTTTTCTTACTATCCGGCAATGGAGAAATAGTGCTGAAAGGTACGTGGGCAGAGATTTCAGGGTCTGCCTCCTATCACACATAACCTTTTTTTCTTGGTGGCCTCAGAATAAATAATATCGATATCTTCATCAAACTGAACTGGATTATTCGTGTCTGATGAACTAGATTATAAGTTATCTGGATCATTCACTAATACACCTTGTGTCTCTGAATCTACATCTACTGTTTCTTCTGGAGAAATAAATTCATGTGACGGCTCATCACTTCCTTCCTCGGTTAGTTATTCAAAAATATTTTAATCAAAAGGTCAGATACCTGTAGTTTTAAAGCCATTAACAACCTTTTCCGCATTGGTAATTTTGAGGTATATTTTGTAAAAAGAGGAATTAGTTCCAGAGGCTATATTTAACTTCTCGTAATTATTCATATTCATGTTCGTCTGACAATCCTTGTGCAATGCATTTTTTATTGGTCCAAATACAGTTAAATCCAAAGGCTGTGTTCCATGGAAAGTATGTGATGGGAAAGTTATCATATGGATGTCATACTCACAATAATTGTTGTAGATGTTGAGGGAAATATAACTGCAGTGATTATCAATGATCAATAACACCGGATTCTCAGGAGCTGATCCTGTGTGTTCCTTAAAATGTTTTATCCAATCGAGAAACAACTCCTCATTCATCCACCCAGTCTTTGAGTATTTATAAATGCTTCCATCTGAACCTTCTTTTTCTAGACTGGCTTGCATACACTGGCGTGGGTATGTTATCATGGGAGGAATGTGTTGACCAGCTGCACTGACACAACAATATATTGTTATATTTTTTCCTCTCTCCCAACTCGTCGCTGCTCCAACTTGTTTAAGTCCTTTTTCAGCAAGAATCTTATTAGGCTTATGAACGCTGTTTATTTCCGTGTCATCCACATTGCAGATTCAACCACATTGAAGATTCTATGTAGAAGAAACTTGTGTTTCATCATGGACTGGTTCAAGTTATCGAAATATAATTTAACTTCTTGGGAATTGAAAGCAAGGATTCTATTAACACTTCTAGCTTCTGGGCGTCTTACAGAGGCTTCAGCATTTCTTTTGAGAAAACCATACAGGTAATCTTTTCCGCCTTCCCTTGGATCTTTGTTTAAAGGATATTTTATTTTATTTCCTTCTGCAAATTCAGATACAGCGGTCTTCAATGAATGTGGTGTCAATCCGTAAAACAACAAACTTAGAAGCAGAATATGATCTTTTATTGCATTTTCTTGCTGTGCTGTGGAAACTGGTTTTCTACCCATTTTGTTAAAAATGACTGAACGAAATTTCTTCACATAATCTGAGAGTGTCATTACGGGAATGTTGTATAAAACAGCAGTTTTCCGCAATTTAGCTCCACCTTCTGCAACCTTCACAGCGTCTTTCATTTTTCGTGGCACCAGGTGCATTTTTGCCTTGGAGCCATCTAAAACAATAAATAAATCAACATATGTAATACAAATAGCTATAGTGGGTAATACCGTACAGTGTACGGAAATTCACGAAATCGAATTTTGGCTGTCAACGACGTGTAGTTACAAAAACAAAAGCAATAAACTGATACATCGACCATGATCTCATGCTAAATAGTCTTACAGTGTGAAATATAATATAATCACTTATGTAATTTAATAAAAATATGTATTTACGGCTTAGTTTTTGACGTTAAAATGTTGTAACAGCTACCGCAAAATGACAACACATCAAAACCCACCGAAATCGTTGCGCGGAATAACGCAATAACTTACGAGGATGTGAAGCACTACTAAACGAACGAGTATGACAAAACAAACATATGTAACTCCGATTCCTTCCGTGTAAACACTGCTGTATTGAATTTGCCGCTGTACGGTATATTAGCCTGCGTTCCCCTAAATATACATTTAACCCGAATTTATCTCATTTCCACATTTCTGATCTAAAAAAACATTCATTATATTATATTAACTATAATAATCGATATGTTATATATTTAGTAATTAAAGACAAGGGTAGCCAAAAAGCACTAATATTTCTAGATGTATTTTTGACTTAAAGGAATTTGTTACCGAACAAAATATAATTCGAATTGCAATTTTTTATTTTGACAGTGATATAAATGGTTTACGCCCAGTAGATTTGCAAAGCATGATTAATCAAATTTTCCGTAAGACTAAATGTAGAGTTTTTACTTGTGAGAATGAATCTGATGCCTCAAATTCAAATCATATTTATAACAAAGTAGAAAGTTAGTATGAGAAACTTCGCAAGTACCTACATCAGAAATCACTGAACAGGTGTTCTTAGTTTAATATAAATCTTCAAATAAATTTAATTTCTTATAACTATTAATTCATAGAATACGGTAACGATAAGAATTATTCGATGTATTAAATTCTCAAGATTCTACTGTAGAGAGTTTAAATAGTATAATTCTTAAAAGGAATAATATTTAAATGATTTGGAATCAGTATGTTAACCAATTCTAGCTAAGATTCTATCTTGTATCTAAATTAATTTTCAATTAAATTATAAAAAGATGCTGTTATTAAATATTCTGACCCACGCTCAAGTGTTCATCTCAGAAACTGGACAAGTGTGGTCCACTGGAACTGGACAAGTGTGGTCAAACATTATTTGGAATTATTATCAATAATTCCTAATAATGACATTTTTGAGTTTGATGACAATTTGAATAAAGCAAAGTTAATTAACCTATTTTTCTTAATGTTTGATGAAAATTTAGAAATGCGTGCCGATTATCAAAGTATGTTTGAAACGCTAAATTGTTTATAAATGATAAGAAATATGAACACAGATAAATATGCTATAAATACAACGTTTGAATGTATGTAATACTTCAATACAATCTTATACTATCTTGCTTATAATTCTCAATATTTATTTAATATTTTAAGCCAGCTCAAAGAACGATTATGCCAGGATGATAGGAAGGGAATTTGAAATGGAATAAAATTAGAATTATGCTTCGTTATCTTTTTAAGGATTCTGATATTAAAACTAATATTTATCACAATAAAATCATTTTAGATGATTAATCAGAGTTAGAAAAGTTTAAAATATTTATGGATTATCCTTGTTCTCTATTATCATATTTAAATAAATGGCGGCGGATACAAATGAAATATGTGAAGTGTGTAATAAAATTATTGATATTAATTCAGAAATGATTAATTGTTGAATGTGATGTAAAAAATCGTATCATTGTAAATGTGAAAATCTAAAAAAATAGTGCTGTTAAAGCTACAACAGGTGTTATAGGAATATACTGGATGTGTGAAAGGTGTCGTGTAATAAGTGAGGTTAAATTAAAAACAGAAGAAGTGTTGGATACGGTAGTGAACTCAAGGATACTGGAGACCGAAATTTTACAGATAAAAGAAATAATCAAGCATGAAAACTTAAGAGAGAATGTACAAATTTCGAATATTAATGTAGTATCAGATGCACTAAAAAAGACTGAAAACTCTGCAAGCAATAGTAACAATGAAACTGAACACGTTGTACTAAGATCAGATAAACATAAGAAAAATAAATTATTCAGTGAAGTAGTACAAAATAAAGAGGTCTTAATAATTAAACCAAAAAGTTAAATAAGTAACAATGAAATTAAAAAAGATCTGATCACTAAACTTGAACCAAAAGAATTTTATAATGTCCTCGTCGAAGCAAAAAAGAATATGGTAATAATTAAATGTAAAAATTCTTATGAACTAGAAACAATGAAACAAAAATTATATCAAAATATGAGTGAAAAATATAATATTGACAACGCGAGAAAGAAACTTCCTAAACTAATGCATGTACGAAATCACGTTGAATGGTCTGATGGAGATATGATAGAAAAAATAATATCGCAGAATGATATACAAACAAATAGAGCTGGATTTGAAATTAAAATGTACAAAACAAGTTTAATATAGTAATTTAAACAGATACCAGCACATATAAATACCTAATGAATAAACAATCTATATATATATATAGGACTTTGTAGATGTAATATTGTAGAAACTTACATGGTTGTGAGGTGTTACAAAAGCAATGGTTTCGGACATAAACAAAATGAATGTACAAAGGTTCATGGAAATAAATTGTAGTTACTGTGCAGGACAGCATAATCGGAAAGAATGCACAAGAGCACCACGAAACTGCAGTAATTGTACATACAGAAATGAAAAACTTAAACTTAATGTAGATACAATGTACTCATCTTGGGAGTCAAATTGCGTGTGCTACAAAAAACCATAGAAATGGAAAGAAATAAAACTGAGTATAATGATGAAATGTAGCAATCAAGGCACGCAAAAATTTACTGTTTGAATACACAAAGTTTATTAGCAAATAGAGATAAAATAATTCAACATATTGTGGAACAAAACATTCCTTTAATATTATTTACTGAAACCCGCATTACTGAACCTATAAACGACTCAGAAATATCAATAGAGAATTACTATGTAGGATGAGTTATTAACTATGTACATCAATAATTGAATTATGAAGTTGTTTTAAATAAATCGATCGAAGAAACTTTCTGGGTATTACGAATCAAGGTGGATGAAATTACTATATACACAATTTATAGGTCGCCATTGTCATCGAAGGCGGTATTTTTAGAAGAAATTAACTTGCTACTGCAGGAAAGTGACATTTCTAATGATCTCATTATTACTGGAGATATGAACATTGACTGCGAAAAACAGACTTACAATAGTAAAAAATTAATTGAATAATTTAAACTTAAGGGACTTTCACAAATTATCAAAGAATGTATTAGAATAGCTTCTAGAAGTAAAACATAAATAGATTTAACTTTTATTGTAGTAGTTAAGAGTAGTTTGCAAATAAAAGTTCTAAACTCACAAAAAATTAGTGACCATACAATTGTAACGGAAAAATAAAAAGATTCCAAAAACCTATGGAGAACTATAAAACAAGTAAGGGCAATGAAAATCAAACACTACAGAAAAACATTAATTTTGAAGGAAAAGTTTCTGGAAATAATATAGAAAAGGCAGAATTATTCAATAAATTCAGTTGGATAAAGAACTTGAATATAAAAATTTTTTATTTCGATGAAATCACAATTAACGATATTAGAGAAATAATGGAAAAACTAAAAAAGACTGGAAAAAATCATTAGACAATAACAATACAATAATTAGTGTATTTCTGGATTTTGAAAGAGCATTTGAAATGGTAAACAGAGAAGTGCTCTTACATAAATTAGATCAACATGGTTTTAGGCGTTTCAAAATTATTTATCAAATAGACGCCAAGTTATAAAAATAAATAGTGCAATAAGTAATCCATGTACAATAGAAACGGTTGTACCGCAAGGTTCGGTATTAGGACTACAATTCTTCATTATATACATAAATGATATGGCTCAAATTGTTACAGAAGCGGACCTATACCTGTTTGCAGATGATGCACTCCTAACAACAACAGCAACAAATCTACAAGGGACTAACCATAAAATTGAACTGGCAGTAAATGAAATTGAAAAATGGTTAGAAGACAACTCCTTGATTCTAAACACTAAAAAAACAAAAGTTATTGCTATAGGAAAAAAAGTGCAAACAAAAGTGATTATTCAATTTAAATAAATGGTGACAAGTTAGAATATGTCGAATCCATAAAATATCTAGGCATAATTGTAGATGCAGAGTTAAAGTTCAACGAACATTTTAATCACGTTATACAAAAACTTTCAAAAAGAATAAATTATTTTAGGCGAATTTGTTCAAACATAAATATGTGGTCTAAAATATTGTTATATAAATCCATTATTGGTAGTCATTTAAATTATTGTCCAACAATTTTAGTTTTTGGAAATAAACATTAATTATTGGAATATCAAAAAATCGAAAATATAGCTATCAGAATAATATTAAATTACAATAGATATACCAAACCAAAATAGACCAGACGCTAAATTGTCTCCAATTTATGAATATATATATATATATATATATATATCAATTATAATTTTTTCATACCATGGTATTCTTATATAAAATAATAAATAATCATTTGCCTAATTACTTATTTTCTAAGATAAAAATGACTAGAAACATTCACCAATATAATACAAGAGCTAGTACAAATAATAATTTGTATATTGATAGTGTAAACAAAGAGAGCACAAAACGCTCATTATTTTTTGACTGTATAACAATGTTCAATAGTATACCACAAAATATTAGAGATACAAATGTTTATTTGCTTTCAAAAATAAACTAAAAGTACATGTTAAAGAAAATATTAGTCTAAATTTTTTTAAGTTAAAACTTAGTAAGATGTAAGATATCAAAAATAATGTAAGATATTACTTTGGATTAGTTATGTAGTATTAATTACATGAAATTGTTATTTTACTGAATTTACTGATAAAATTGTAGCGTGCACCTCCAACGAATCTCAACTTCAGCACCTTTAAAAAGACGACGTCATACACGAGATTCTTCTTTGGGCAGATGTCACGTAA
>WYDF02292465.1:0-16177 GCA_009867245.2 Adranes taylori | reverse complement strand
CCTTTCTTACACACCATCACTTTTGTTTTCTCCACATTCACTTCTAATCCTCTCCTATCCATATATTTCTTCACTCTTTCTATCATTTCATCCATCTCTTCTTTTCTACTAGCCATACATACAATGTCATCAGCATACGTAAGAGAATTTGTTTAAGTATCAAATACATTTCGCTACTTTTGTTGGCTTTTGTAGCATCAATAACTACAGTTTGAATATAGAAATGGCAGTCTAATAAGGTTAATTTTATTATGTTAACAGCGGTTCTAGAGTGCAATTATAAACATAAAATGTGCTGTTAGGTTTATTATTATTTAGACCAGCGATCGTCATTTGTGTGGAATGTATGACTATTATAGCGTGGCGTATCATTCATAAATCCGCGATACCACCGAAGTCTTATGCTATAGTACTCGCACATACATCCGGCGCTAGAGGGCGCCGGATTTATTCTAAATGTCGCTACTTCGTAGAGCCGTTTATTATGAATGGTGTATTTTGGTTAAATAAGGCTTGTAATTGTAATTGCACTAGACGGTAGTAATTGCTCATGGCATTAGTAAAATGTAAAGTACTTGTGAGAGTAAGCAAAGTACTGTAATGCATTGCATTTAGCTGAAAATTGAATAACAGTTCCAAATCGTTGGGGAACTGTTTCGTGACAGGCCGCTGGAGCCAGACGATTTGGTTAATAGAATTGCACTGTTCTGACTGTATTATTGTAGGAATTAGTGATTTGTAAATTCAGTACTATTGTAATTTTTGTTGAAGGGACGAGGTACTTTAGGAGTTGTTGCCTCTATTGGCCAATGTTTAATATTTCAAGTTATTTGATTGTTCGATGAGTACGTAGGAGCTGTTGGCCCGATGAGATTTTTTGGTTGCGGTTGGAGGGCGAGTGGTAGGGATGTATCCTGCTCTGCAAACATTGGAGAATCCGGATGTAACCATTCTCCTCTGATAATAATTAGTGTCGCATAGCCGCCAATTTCTTGGCTCCTGCTAATAAAGTTTCCCAAGTATAGAAATGTCTTGGCGAACGAAATACTTGTGCTTATTGGGTTGAGATGGAAGTTTTTAAATTAAGCCGCTAAGTGCCATGCTGATGAAGACCAAATTGGGCGAGCACACTGGGACTTAGTCCAAGCTGTTGGCTTTTGGAAGACTTGCGGAGGACGTTAATTCGTTTCCCATGTTGGAGATTTCATCAGTAGGCGACTTTTGGAAGATAGAGTTCGCGTATTTTTGGGGGTAGAATATTTTGGGGGCAGCAAGGACCACGTGCATCTAAGCGTGAGATGTCGGCGGGGACAACGACTTAAGCAACTTTTGAAGGCTCCCCAATTCGTAGAGTTGTATCATTTGTTGAGAATTTTGTTAGGAAAATGTTAAATAAGGCCTTAATGCCTGATGAATATTATGGCGAGTACATAATAAGCCAATTTAACTGAGAGTTGTAAATACTTGGCTGAGTGCCTGTTATGTAAACTAGTACATACCCAGTCTATAAATCATTAGCTATCATTCTTAGGCTACAAAACTTGTTGCATTTGTTTATCACTATATTGGGTAATATAGTGAGCACTGGGTGATATGTTGTTAAATTTATTTATGATTTTTATTTGTGTCTACTCCCTCCCATTAGTTTATTCCGAGATTTAGGACAAGACTCTGGCGTCCAAACTAATAACAAGACTAGATGCCTCAACCAGAAGAAATTTGAGCCAATTACCAAAAAGTCCGCCAGATCCCGACATAGCTGCGGCATACCATTTTCAGAGAGGGTAATTGTATTCCTCCAAAGGGGACAGGTTATAACTGATTGATTACTAGTATTAATATAATGCCTAACATTCGATCTATCCCCATTCTTAAAGACTGGAAGAATGAAACAATCTTTGGATATGTACTACTATTCAGGAGTATGTTGAATAAACAACCGAGCATTTATTTTACGTAGACATCGCTTAAGTAATACGCTAGACATTTCATCAGGACCATAGATTGCAGAATCATTTAATGTTTTGATATTTCATATAATCTCAGATTTGGTAAACTTGGGGCAAAAAATTACAGGTGAAGACTTACCTAGGGAGTTTAATGATTTATAGGAGGTATCGAGGGAATGAACCGAGGCAAAAAATTAAGCAAATAATTTATTATATAAATTATGTTTTCCATAGACTTATAAACGTTACATATTTACTGATATAAGACTGAAAATGGCAATAATTTGTGAACATGAATGCTTTCATAAAATAATAAATAACCAAAATTACAATAAATATAAATAAATATTTGAATTCCTTTAAATCGTTGAAATACATTCATTGTTAGAATAATATTTTGTGCTGTGAAATATAAATTATTAATGGAAAATTGTTAAAGCTGACATGAAGCTTCTCATATAATAATACAATTCCTAGAAACCAACGTATATTAACAATAAACATTGTGGATAAATATAAATAATATTACAACAAATCATTTTCACAACAAAAATTAATTTAGTAATATTTTTATACTATTTCCATCTGTTATTAAGCAAAAATTTCAAATGTAAAATCAAGAATTTTAGATTTAAAAGGGTCACTCAATGCATACTGATTTGCCTGTCTAAGATAAGATATACGAACGAGCACGTGTCGGCACAGAGAACCTTATAAAGTCATCAACGATGCACATACATATATTCAATTTTTAAATTTTAGTTTCAAGGCATTTTTCTTTTCGTTTGCAACACAATCGTAGTTAAAACGACATTTTTAAATACCCACATAAACTAATTGCTCACTTGGATTTTCCCATAATGTATTATGTTATGGTCGTTTGGACTGGAATCCCCTATAGGTTCAAGGTCAAATGATCAAAGATTGATCAAATGTCCGTCGGTTTTTAATCCAATGAAATTCCATATGGAACTTTTGGTCTAATATTCCAATTGCATAACTACTTTCACTTCTTGCATCAATATAGGGGTTTCAATTTACTTTGAAACCTATCATCGGCTAGTTAAGGAATCTGTCTTAAATAAGTAAATGATTTATTTGTTCAAGGAGCTAATCCAGATGTTAAAAAATACAAGAGTATATTCGAAACAGTTAAAGGACCTATAAAAATGAGGCTGTCTGAATTTGTATTCTTGTACACTGTGCACTGTAAACTATTTCCAAAATTCAAAATATATTCTCGGATTAAATTTGGGGAACATTGCATAAACTGCAGAAAGCTTAGAAACTCAAAGGTCTTTGTCTATTTTTAGGCCATTTTTTATTTTTCATACGCTGCTTGAACATAGAAAAAAAGAACAAAATAAAAGCTTAATTGGTGCTTTGCATCATTACACCCAGTGGTTTGTCGAAATGCCTATTTTTGCGAAGCTTCCAGCTTCGCTCGCTTTAAGCAATCGCTTATTTTCTTCGCTTCGAAAGATAAAAATATATTTAAGAAGTACAATGTGCCTGAAATATTGAATGCTTAAGCTTTTCTAAATATTCAAAATAATATGGAGCAAGTAGTGAACATATCGGCAATTAAATAACGATTAATTAAATTCATAAGATAATTATAAATTGGTAAAATCAAACCTTAGTTCGCTTAAGGAATAAATCGCGCAAAACTATCAATAAACCGCCGACACAGAAGCTTAAAAACATCAAATAAATGCGGCTTCCATAAAAAACATATTAAAACGATGCAGCTCCATACAGAAGCAATAGACAGACATGTCGTGCGTATAGAAATATAAGAATCAAACGTGCGAGCTTTTCATGCGCGAAAAGATCATAGCTCGCCGGTTCATTTGATGTTTCGCTGATTACTGCTATTTGACTTGTCGGTAGCCTTTGTCTTAAACATCCATGTGTGTTTATCACACAGTCAACAATATAAAGCAATTTTGATCTTTAGAAATCTGAACGGACCAAAGAAATTTTTCTATTGGTCGGAAATACAAACCTTCCTAAATTTTTCTAGCAAAAGATTCCTCCAGCCCACGCCCAAGTGACGAAATTTGCCATCGGCCGGCCGACCATCAGAAGTTGCTTCTTCTCAGCTAATTTCACATAAAAGGAGCCACAGACGTCAAACGTCAATCAGACGCATTTTGGGTCTTGTACTAGTTGTTTCTGAGTAAGCAACTTAACACATTTCAACTAGCATCATTCACCATTGTGATCAAACTTATTCCTGAAGAGCTTATTCCTCATTCCTCATACTAACTTATTCCTCATACTAAAGTCGCACTCTCGAATCTGATTTGTTCAAAGTAAGCGCCACCAACAAATCGTTTATTTATTTTTATTTCCATTTAAATTCAAATCAATCAGTAATAAAATTCTATCATCATCGGGTGAGATTTGTAGATATACTACATTATAATTATCTGCTCATATCAACCCTTCCCTGATCAACTACTTGGTCAATGAGAAAGTAATGAGGTCAACGTCAGAGGTCAAACAATCTAGCGCACCGAGTCAACGAGGATGACAGAGATACAACAACTGAGGCACGGGAATAACACCACCGACGATTATTCCGCTATTATTTCGGCGACAGCTAATAAACCCTACAAATTAATTTTCTTCGTCACAACATTTCATCGCAATTTCAACAATATATTTCACAATATTTTCATTCTGCCGATATGCTAACCAGCTACAACAACCTACAACATCTACGCTAAACATTCATCATTAAACATTCAATTCTACCGACGCCCTGGAGAAGTTGAAGAAAAACTAAAAGTTCAATCAGAAGAATAAATTAATATCAAAAATCTTTAGTTCGTTATTTTTACTTGCTACTTTGCTAATGAAAAATGGTATGAAATCATCCTAACAATTTTTAGATTATAATAGAAGCTATACATTGTCCATAAATTAAAATCGCGAATAGAAGCATATATATATATATATATGAAGTTATAAATATTATAGAACAATAAACCAAATTATATCACACTGTTATTGCGTATCTATATTTTAGTGTTTGAGTACTTTATTATTAATTATTAAGATCAGCGAATTTCTAACCCAACTCTAAATAACTCATGCAGAGAATATGTTATGTTACAACAGATCAGAATATGAAAAGCAGTATACTGGTCATATGTATAATCTCGACCCTGCTTTATTAAGGCAAATTCTGTAATACAATGTACCCTTTTATTTACATATAAATATCTAGTTGAAATTTCTAGTCCAGAACTTTCCTTCTTGAATAGTTTGCTTCAAAATTCGTATCAAAAGGTGCAAAAAGTCTCTTCAGACACTTTCCACCATTTAACCAACGAACATTGAGCGGATCACCAAATTCAGCGTTCAGAGTATCCAAAAACGTTTTAAACTTTCCATGTGGAACAAAATGTCAGGAATCAAATTTGTAATTTTGAATATTTTGTCCATTACATAGTTTAGTTGCTAGAACAATTTGCTCCATCCAGTCGTAACAATCCTTCGAAGCTGATATTCGAGACTGCTTGAGTTCTATTTGTTCCAATAGCGGTGTACTTGTTAACCGGGGCAATACTGGGCTACATCACATTTAATTTTTTGTAAATAGTTTCGTTTTCTATAGTTCCATGTAATGGGCATAATTGTCTAAATTTTTGAAAACAATATTAATGTTTCAAAACCTTAGTATGAAATAAATCTTTCGATTTTATTAGAATCAATGATTCCAGTGAACAATCTCAAGTTACGTAAGCTTTACCTATCTTAACCAATTAATTTAAAAATAGAACACTTTATATGATATATGTTTGTATGTATTTCTGTGTGTTCATATATGATTAGTTCCCATTAAAGATATTATATAAAATAATAGGCCACACCTTTCAAGGTCGCTAGATCTACTTGCAGACATATCAAACTATTCTTTAGATCGAATTACACATAATACGAAGGTAACCACTTGATTTCTTTAAAAAACATTTAAGAATATCTCTTTTATATTTAAAAAAATCGTGACCGGATCTATTACCTCATACTAAAAGTCAGGAATTTACTATACAATATATAACATTAAGGGGGTTGCTAGTCTCCCATCGGGCGCCTCCCCAGGTGCCGGATCGGGGAAAGCATCTCAGATATGGTGGAACATATTTATGTAGAACCTCTACGGCGCAAATTTAAAGCTCTGATTCTGCAGGCAGCCATACGAAAACGACGAAAACCTTAGCTAAGGAAATATGGATCTCCAGAAACACTCTGTCATTAGTTGATAAAAGACGCCAATTAGAGACAAGATGATTCAATGATCCATAGATATGTGGGAGATATGTAGACCTCTCAAGAACTATTCAAAGAGAATACCACCAAAACAAGACAACCATCTTAACAAGGTCTGTTCAGAGATAGAAGATCATGCCTAAACTGCCGAAACAAGTGATCTCTTTAAGAAAATTAAACAAATAACCCGTAAACCATCACATAGAACATGGACCATTAACAACAAAGAGGATCAACTGGTGACCGAAATATCGAAAGTGGTTGAAGTCTGGAGAGATCTACATTGTGATCATACTTACTCATCTGAAAATGTGGACACTACGGTCGGCAAGCAGGAGCCGGCCATTTTGTACTCTGAAATTGAGGCTGCACTTCAACGGCTGGGATTACAAAAGGCACCTGGTATTGATATGATCACTGCTGAGCACATAAAAACGATGGGACATCATGGTGTTGACATCTTGCATCGGATGTGTGCGGCAATATGGAACACTGGTGAATGGCCGTCTGATTCGTCGGTAATCATTACACTGTGTAAGAAAGGTTCGACGACAAACTGTACAAATTTTCGTTTGATAGCTCTCATTTCTCACGTGAGCAAAGTCATGCTTTATATGTTGCAGCAGAGGCTACAGCATTTTCTCTCATGGCAGATAGCGCCAGAATAGGCAGAGTTTGTTAAAAGCAGAGGCACACGTAAACAGATACTCAACCCACGTCAACTGATAGAAAAAGGTAGAGAGTACTACACACCCATGTATATCTGCTTTATCGAATATGAAAAGGCCTTCGATAATCTAAAATGAGACAAACTTTGGAACATATTATTAGGAATGGGCGTGCCGACCTATCTAGTCCATCTCCTGAAGAGTTTATACGATACGTGCAACTTATCGTGCAAATGCATCATCAGAAAGGGTGTGCGTCAAGGATGTATAATGTCACCCTTGTTGTTTAGCACCTAGCGAGTTCATCATGCGACTTGTCTTAGAAGATTGGACCGGGGGCGTAACGGTAACGGTAGATGTATTCAATTCTTGGAGTACGATTTCTCAGCCGTCCACTTTTCAATAACAAGTATCCTTTTTATACAAGCTTTTTGTACCTTTTTTATGTTTTCTCTTTCTTTCACAGCACCATATAACATTTGTTATTGACTAACTTCTATAGAATCGACAAATGAATAAAACTACCAATACACAAACATCATCAATTAATTTAACAATTTAACAAATCAGAAAAATTATCGAACAAATAAGCATTGAATTATTTAAAAATAACTCAAACGACGGAAAAATGTACTATGTATGATCACAAATTTTTTATACATCTAGTCAGCGAACTCTGCATATGCAATCGGCGACTCGGCGAATCGGCGACTCGTATGGAATTGGTCGCGTTTTCTTCGTGCACATAGAAGGAGTCAGAGCCGCTCGCAAAAGATAAACAGCATCGTAATGCACTATAGCTCAAAGGAGAAGTGGGAGTTGAAGTCAACTGTCGTAAGCTACCAACAACGTTTCGCATTCACTTGTTAGAGAGTCAACAAAGAAACGAAATGGAGAATAAATATCGCGCGCGTTTGAATGACCTTCCTTTTTGCTGTTTTGTTCAAGTGGAATGAGGATACGTGGCTATTTATAGCCTCTCGTTTTAAGCAGATTTCTTCGCATTTTTGTGAGTTGCACAGAGTGCAGAATAGGAGCAAAAAAAAGCACATATTAAGAGAGAACGATATGTTTGTTCTCTTTTATGACGTCTCGCTCTTCGTGCCCAATTTTTTAATTATAGAGTTTCGCTTTAGGCGATGTCAGATTTTGAATAAATAGCTCTTAGTAGGGTTGTTGAACTTGCGTTCATTGCCTCGTATAGACAGAGTTTTGAGACCTCCGATTTTGGAACAAACAACTCTTAATGGGTTTATTGAGATTCGCGTAGTCGCGTCTGGCTAACAGTTTAATGACAACGTATTTTCGACAAACAAATTTTAATGAGTTTAAAGAACTTTGTGGGCGCTACTTTAGGCTAAGGAGATTATTTTTCTATTGTTCGCGAGAAGAGAACGCCGTTTTGAATGCTTTCCACACAAAAGTTGCCGCCATCGGTTGATTGATTGGATATCATCCGCAGTAGAAGGGGAAATGCAGCTTGTTGCCCGTTGGCACGTCAAATCTGATTGGAGAGTTCCTCGTCGTAGAGTCATAGAGCTCCGTACCTTGGCAGAGATATTACGTGATACGGTTCCTTAAATTTTGTACCGTTTGAAAGAATATTTCTAATTCGAGAAAAACTCTACCTTCCTAACGATTTTAGCAGAAATTTCTACTAAGACCAGCCTTGTTACTGACGGCCACAATCAGTTTGTCTGATTTAAAGCTTTGTCTGATTGTCTTTGAGTGAGCATTTCTGCACATTTCAATCAGAATAATTCTCATTTGATGTTCAAACCTGACTTTTGACGGCGAGCACAGTCGCAGTGTAAAGAATGGTTTGTTCTCACAAGCGCCACAACGAATCATTATGCCACTTCTAAATTAAATTCTACCAAGTCAGTATATTGTGCAACAAAAATTCTCTATAAACAACAGGCAGGTATATAGCTCAATTATACTAGCTATTTTCAGCCAAATATTTCGATACTTCATATGTTTCTATTTTCAAATCTATTTCTGCTCACTCTACTATAAACATTTCATAAGCCTTCCCTGCAAAATTTACATGTTCGATGAAAAAATGAGGAGACGAACGCGAAAAGAAGAGGGTGACCAAACGTTAGGCGTTCGAAGCCAACAATGATAACCGAAATCGCACTACAGAGCGACCTATTAAACTGCGTTGTACACGCACTCCACGATACCTGATATATATCGACCCGACAACCCCAACTACATGGATGAATCGACCACCGAAGCAAGGAGAAGCTCCGTGGATTCCGCACGGCTCGCCACTACTGCCGACGACGCCGGGAGACGTAGTATTGGCGGCAATCCCCGATAAAGGATGGTTATATCCCGTCACCAAGGAAGAACACCGCCGACGACTGTTGCGGGACATCTTCGGAAACAGTCACTAATATATACCCCCTCCGTTTCCTCCGATGTCGACCAAATATTGATAGTTACGAATGCACACACGAACCGGACCGTTATCTCATTCCCTATTACTCTGAAGAACAGATATAAAAGTTTTGTATACAATTAGCTCGTCAATTTTTACGTTTTTAATTTTTTAACTACGAAGAAGACGTAAATAATTTTACATTATAATTAAAGCCAAACAAAAACATCTGACAGTCCAAAATAACGAACGCGATTAGAAGCAACTACATATTATAAATAATAAAATCCATGTTAAGCAAGTTTATATACAAAAATATTAATGCTTGCCTTCAAATCTGTTGTTTTTGCATTACAATTGTATTCACCTATATGTATTATTATTTATGCATAATGATACAATGGGCCGGATTCGAAAAATTAGACCGAATTGAAAGAACTTATCTTATTGTGAGAGCAATATGTTATAGAAATAATAACCCAGGAGACATATAGTTATTATTTTATTTTGTTTAAAATAAAATAAATATAACCTAAAACATATTTTGGCATCCAACGTGGGGCAGAAGAACCTGCATTTGGACAAAATAAAACTCATTACACTTCGCACATAAGCATCCAATTAAATTAACCTATTTTCGCCCCCTTTTGCGTTTAGAAAATATGAAACCGTTCGTTTATGTGCATAATTTTAAATACGATATTTCAAATAAAATATTAGCCCAACTCCTTGATATTTAGCTAATTTCGTTTCATAAAAATACTCTTTTATTGATTTTCTAAAAAAACTCATTCCAATTATTTTTACATTAATCTATTTTCATAAAGTACTGCTTTTGTATATTTTTATGTGGCCCATAGCCAACATTAGTCATATCACATAACCAGCTAATTAAGGTAAATAATAAGTTAAAAGTTTGTAACCTTAATATCATTTATTGCAGATTTACTAAGTTTAGGTGCAATTATCTTTAAGTCTCTGATTGAAATATAAAAAATAATTAGCTTATTGTTAAGCAAAATTACTAATAAAATCTTAATGATAAAAATTTTCAACCTCATCAAAACTATATAAATATTTTATATCTGCTGAAACCAATTTTTCTTTATTTTTTTTTGTAAGCAATTAAAATATTAAACAACAAGATAATAATGCTTTTGAGTTTTGTTGCTTAAATAAACTCATAGTTAAGTTCTATTCAATTTATTTTCATTTATATAGATAAATAAATAAACCTTTATTTGCATATAAAAAAAAATTAAAATAGAATGCATAATACAAACTCAAGCACAATACAACATTACAATACAAATCAATTTATAATCTTCATTACACTTAAACCTGTCCCCTCTTTTCCCAAACACACCCTTCTATTTTCACCCATCACCCTCTCTTTCTCACTCCAATCCATTCCCACGCACTTCTTCACCCAATGATTCCATTTTTCCTCCTTCATTCCACATATTCTACACATTCTTTCTTCTACCTTAAGCCAATACTTGTCCACCCGCACCGCACGTCCACATCTAAATCTCGTAATCATTCTCTTCTCATTCATACTTAAACCAGCCTCCAAATATCCTGTCAAACCCTCCTCTTCCATAATTTCTACATACTCCCATTATAAACATTTTCCTTAATGCTCTTGTTTCTCTGCTGCCTTTCTACATCTCTCATATTCTCCATTATCCCCTCACGTAATCCCCTTCACGTATTTTTCACACCACCTTTCTCAAGACCATTCAATCCTTATTTAGCTTCTTTCTATTCATTCATTCACACACGTACCTCCTCCATATTTTATCATCCACTCCACATACACCTCTTTGGTCAACCTTCTGGTCTTGTCATTCCATACCTTTTCCTCAAATTTCACCACTCTTTTCACCTCACTATATATTCTATATACTATATTCTCCCCACTATATACTTCCCAATATATACTCTATATATTCCCAATATATACTCAACATCCTTTTCACATATCCCATCTGTACTCTCTCCATTCTCTCTCTCTCTCTCCTCAACAGCCCAAACCTCGGATCCATACAACATTACATTCTTTACACACACCTTCATTATTCTCAACCTCATTCTCACAGACCCCCAAATTGTTTTTCCCATACAACCCTGAGTCTCTCTATAGCCCCTTTTGCATTTGTTACCACCTCTACATGCTTTTTACTTGATCCACTTTGCTCCAAAATAAATCCTAAATACCTGCACACCCTCCTATCCCCTTTGCATCTTCTATCTTGTCCCCCAAATTGTTTTTCCCGGGGGTATTTCCAGGGGGTATCTTGTCCTTTCTACTATCTGTCCCTCCCTTCTTGCACACCATCATTTTTGTCTTGTCAACTTCTCCTTGCAACCCTCTCCTATCCATATATCCTTTTATTCTTACAATCATCCCTTCATCTCTTCTATCTCACTCGCCATACATACAATGTCATGCGCATATGTTAGGGACTGTACCTTCATATTTCCCACCATCACGCCCCCAGCTTGCCCCTTCTCCAGCACACCCTCCATATATGCCAGAATATATATTAAATAGGCACTAGGCACGCACTTACTGGACAACCTTGCCTCACTCTTATTCTAGTCTCATACCATTCAGATGCATATTCATTCACTCTCGCTCTCACTTTTGTCCCCTCATACATTCTCTTAATTAAGCATACCAAAACCTCTGACACTCCTACTTTTCCCATTCTTTCCCACAATTTCTCCCTTACAATCCCATCAAATGTTGCTTTCAAATCAATAAATTGAAGGAACAGCTTCGTGTTTTTTTTGCCACTTCTCTGTTCATGATATAGTTAATCGTCGTTCCGTTTGTGACAAAATATCCTTTTTCCTCAGCTCTTCTTCTAACCTCCTGTTTATTACTCTCGCAAACAATCTATACAACCCATTCATTATCTTAATTCCCCTATAGCTTTCCACATCCATTCTATCATCCCTCGTATACACCGGCATAATTTCACCTTCCTTCCATTCCTGAGGTATTCTATCCGCTCCATTCACAATTCCATTTATACCCCCTACCACTGATTTCATTGCACTCTAACTCAAACGCTCCCATATATCCACTGGCATTCCATGTGGTCCAACCGCACCCCCTTTTTTCATTTTTTTATCTCCTTCCTAACTTCTTCCACACTTATATACCCAAATTCTTCCATTTCTGCGATACTAACTCTACTCCCCTCTTCTCTTACAACCTATTTTATAAACCCATCACTATACTCCCACTTCCCACACTTCTTTTCCCATTCTTTAGATTTATACAAAATCTCTCACTTCTCTCTCCTGATACCCCTCTTCTCAAATATTTACGTTCTTCTTATTTACCTTTTTTTTCTTCCTTTTACTCGTTCTAAGTTACAAACACTTTCCAATTCCACCTTATTCGTTCTTGCCGTAAAATTTCTTTTCGCGCTCACATTCCAAATAAACCTACTTTTCCACTCCTCCCTTTCTTCCACTCCTCCTTCGCTTCCCTCCTAAACTTCCCCTACATTCCATACCGTCTCTATCGGAAAGTGGTCAGACTCAATGTTATCCCCCACTCTTAAACTTTCTAGACATTCACTTGCACTTTTACGCATTAGAATATAGTCGATTTTAACGGGTCCTCCCCCCATGCCCTTTAAATGTCATCCCCTTCCCAATCCCCCTCCGCACATCCATTCCCCACGCACCAGTCTTCTTCTTCAATCCACTTTACAACTTTTCTTTCTCCCCATTCACTACTTTGTCCTTTGACTTTCTTTCTACATAAACGTCTTGCATTACGACACAACTGGATCCGTCTTCGTATTTCCTGTCTGCAATTGCCCTCATTATTTACAACGGCGCCCAGATATATAAATTGGCTCACCACCATATAGGTCCCAATCTTTTTAATGTCTGCCTAATTGAGGGTTTCACTGTCTACGTTCATTACCTTGATTTTTTAACGTTTCTGTGTAAGCCGTATTCACCGCTTACTCGCTCCAGTCTGTGTTCATCCTGGTTAGCCATTGTGCAGTATAATGCGCGAAGCGCAAATTTGATATTTTGTGTCCTCCTATGTTATGCCCCCGGTCCAATCTTTTACGACAAGTCTCAAGATAAACATGTTAAACAAGGGTGACAAGATTCACCCTATACGGACACTCTTTCGGACGATGCGTTTGCACGATAAGTTGTTAACTCTGACAACCAAATTACACTTTTTAATAATTCACAATTGACAACCTGACTATAGTGATCAAACAACCATAAACTTAAAGCAACATAACATTTAGGTCTGAATTTGGAATTATGTAATCTAATTAAGACTTCTAGTTGAAGCCACGTCGTGCATCAATGCGTGTAGGTTCATCTATAACAGACTTGAGACCGTATAAGTTAATGATATTGTCACGTATTTTTTGGGCGAAGGTTGTTCTCTTCGACGTGACATTGGTGAGAAGGGATTTTTGTATGGGTCGTACCTATCCCCTGTTCCCTGCTTATAGGTAATTGGATATCTAATTACTTTAGAAGAACGCACTTGTGATTAGATTTGCGTTAGCTTATCTACACCTAACAAAGTTATTATTTTAATGAGCTAGAATATACTAGATTATAATCCCCTTGTCTTTCAATAGAACTTAAAGTCAAACACGAGACTGAACCGTTGCTAAGGTAGGCACTTAAACGAGCTTCTTGTGGCTGAATAATTTCTGGTAACGCCAACTATTAACAATGGTGAGGAGCCTTAATAATTCAGGCAGCAAAATGAAAGAAATGTTTAACTTAAATAAAGAATATGTACTGCTACGGTTGAGAAATGCATACATGTGATCAAATAAAATATTCATTCATTCAAGTAAATAAAATGAAACAGTTAACGCTATGCAACATAACAAAATAAAAATATTAATCATTCCAAAGATTACGCATTCATAATTCAACAAAATAATGGCGTTCCCATTCAAAAAAACTGAATCTTATCGACATAATAAAATTAGTGTACTTACATTCTTAGCCGCCATCCATCACAACTAAAATTTATATTTTAGTTTTATAAGCGACGCACAGTGATCTTAATTAAGCCTCTGTTTTAAATTACATTGAACACTAAACTTGTTACTAAATAAATATAATACTTGAAATAACTATCAGATCTATTCTCAAAAACATTGACTACTAATACCATGTTATATTTGACGATCTGTACTAAAATTATTTATTTAATTTATGCATAACACTTTACTTCGTCATGACTCTATTATTTAGTTAATTATTAATTTAATCTTATTTAATTCCTAATTATTATTTTCACTTACCTTTTGCCCATAGCGACCTGCGGCCGCTGCCCAAATTTACTGTTGCTTACAGTAGCTGGTGTTTTGTTTTTATACATCCAGAACTCCCTTCCAATTAGCCCATCTAAATCTCAATATACATATATTTTGGTATGAGTAATTCGTATATAGATAACACGCTGGAATATCTTCGCCTACAACACCTGCGTGTTCGCTTTTAGATGAGCTCATTCGATGCACTTTGGCTTCATGCATACTCTATGTAAAATTATTCTCTTTAAAATTTAATTGATTAGCATATGGTATAATTATCACTAATAACCAATATTTATATGTATATATTTTGATCATAACCGAATCTATGGTAGTTGACTTAATGTCTGTCCGCTTACTTATTTACGCCGTTAAACATTTCATCGTGTCTAATTATTTTTAACTAATCCTTACCTTCTTTGTAAGTCTAGGAATGTGGACAATTTCCCACGTTACAATATCAAATACCAAATTTTTACTAACCAGATTCCGCACTCGCATTGATATCCAAATTTCCAACTAGAAATATATATTTTAAGTTCATAATAACTTTATTAAGTAAATCTACTAACATGTTTAAAAAAATATGAAAGTCGCTAGTCGGAGAGTAGTATACAAATATTATACATATATTTTCGCTCATGAATATTACACTCATTTCAGAAATTAATTCTTGACTTAGATTTTTTAAAAGCGTTAATTCATTTACATTACTACAGCCGTATATTTCTGTTTTTCATTCGTTTTTAGTTTCTGTATTCCTTTACTTTTTTCTTTAGATGGAATATTAAATATAAGGTGATAACTGTACCATCTTACTATAACTTTCCCGAACAAACATAACATACACTAATCGAGTATTTCTATGAAAAATAGTTTGAGTATCTGAAGATATAGCTATAGTAAAAGTTAATATTGTAATATGTGTTTACCATTGATTTACAGATACCCGCTTCATAGAATCTATGATAAAAAAAATCTGCGCAACGATTTTGAATCATATAAAAGTTACGTGTGGTCAACATGCGGTCAACATCAACCTGCGGCAAATCAATCGAGCCTGAATTAAAACTGTAGCTTATCAATTAGATTGAAGTATAATGTTAGCTTTAAACGAAAACTGTGACATTGCTGTTAATATAATTAACAGGAAAATTCCCTATAAGAATAATGAACAAAAGACACAGGTCTAGAAAACGTTTAATCAAACGGAAAAATCTGCTGATTAGGTATACTACTAAAAATTTCTTATTGGTAAGTTATCCAACAAGTAAACTCACTGATGGAACAATGAACTAACAAGTCTTCTTCTTCTTAAGGTGCCTTATTCATGAATGTTGAGCCAACATGAATGTTGGCGACAATTCTGGCATACTCGCTTCGATCTTGTGTGGCTCTGAAAAGTGCATGTCCAGTCTCTTATGTTCTTTAGCCACGAGTAATTCTTTCTCCCGATGCCTCTTTTTCCTTCGATCTTCCACTCCATAATCAGTTTTAGAAATTGGTACTTGGAATTCCTGAATATATGACCCAGGTAGGCTGCTTTTCTTCGCTTCA